>OMLM01003099.1:0-12701 GCA_900302695.1 Helostoma temminkii | reverse complement strand
GTGTACTCGGCGCTGAGTTTAGCCGGCGATTTGCCGACTTTGATGTCCAGAAATGTAGGTTTGAACTGCTCAGTAATCCCTTCGCAGTTAATGTGGAAAACGCACCAACCAACCTCCAAATGGAGCTAATTGAACTCCAGTGTAATGACACGCTGAAGTCAAAGTATGATGCTGTGGGCGCTGCACAGTTTCCACAGTTCATCCCTGACACAATGCCTCAGCTCCGCACCCAAGCTGCTCAGATGCTCTCTATGTTCGGCAGCACTTGTCTATGTGAGCAACTTTTCTCCTCGATGAAGATGACCAAAACATCTCACAGGAGACGTCTGACTGATGAACACCTTCGCTCGATACTGAGGATTTCCTCAGCTCAAAGCCTGAGCCCAGACATTGATGAACTATCATCCAAGAAGAGATGCCAGGTATCTGGCTTGGGCACATCAGATTAGATCAGTGTGCAGCAAACTGAGCAATAATTAACGTTTTCTTTATGCGCTTTTTCTTGCTACTTGCTTGAATGGTTGATTGATTTTATTATTGTTAATTTATTTTAAAAATTATTATTTAAATTTTATTTAATAATTAATGTCATCAATGTTTTTTTATTTGAAATTGTTTTTTGCATATCTGGACTATTATTAAATTGTATAAATTGTATAATAAGTGTTGCTTGTTCCATATTCAATGGAAAAGCAAATCTTGTTTGGGTCCATATTAAAAGGTTCATTTGTTCAATGCTGGCCCGCGACTTTGTTCAAGTTTTACATTTTGGCCCTATGTGTATTTGAGTTTGACACCCCTGCTCTAGATGATGTCACAGGCCTGAGAGCGCCCCTCTCAGCAAGCAAGCAACAGAAAAAACGTGTGGGTGTATGCTAGGAGTATATATGTGTCTATAAGCTTTGAGTCTATCAGTCTGTGTGCTATGTGCTTTGCAATGACTGTAACATGTGGAACGATATTCTATGTTGTATGTCATATGATAAAGCACATAAATGCATATATGATCCTGGAATATATGATTTACATAAACTCTAACCACTACAGTTGGAAACAGAGGTGAGGTTTCTTAGGATCACAATGATGGCACGATGGTCATTTGGTTTTGTATTTGATTTCATTATGAATTTCAAAATGAAAATTTCAAAATGAATCATTGAGAAACTCACAGTTTTCAATTCATTTCTGTCCTCCCCCTTTTCCCGGATCTGTGGACTTCCCGGGCTTAACCCGGACTGTGTTATCTTGACCACTGTATATTGGAAAGAGGACAGGCTTGCTTGTTCTTTTGTGTACGACCTAGGACTGGTGTTAATTCGACGTGGAACCTCGGACGATAGACCTGGACCTGACTAGTGAGAATCGGATCACGGACTCAGAAGGAAAAGACTACAAAGACTGTATCGCAACGTTTGCCGTGTTGTGTGGTTTCTAATCACCTTGTGTCTAGTCGTCTCCTTCTCTCTAAGTTTTCCCGACCTGCGGCTTTCGGCTCACGGAGGCGGCCATTACCGGAAGAAGACCAGCCGACCCCCGAACTCCGACCTCCTGCCAGACCCCGGCCATCTTTGTAGTCCTGTAATCGGTCTCACCGCTGCGTACCGACCGTTAAACCCGTGAGTACCACGTACGAACGGACTAGGACTCAACATACTCACCATAAACTAATCCTGCCTCCCTCCATAGACTCCAATCCTCACCTTAGAGGTCCCCGAGCAGAAATGTAAAATGTATTATGCTGTTACATTAGACAATGTAGAATAAAGCACTTTATAAAGTACTCCTGTCAATGTTGCTCTAAATTTCTTTCCTTTTTTTGCCACACACAGATTATAAAGACTGCTGCCCATTTTATGATGATACTGATCCTGAGTTACCAAGCAAGCTGTTTGAAAGACCATGTTCATGTGCAATAATCTCATTAAAACCTTAAAGAATCAACACTTGGGGTTAATCATCAGTTTAGTTAGTGTTGTATCCTCCCAGCCAGGGGTGGGAACAAGTAGGGCAAAAACAATTGGTCAGTGACATCAATATAAAAGGGTTAGGGTTGAGACCAAGTAGCTTCAAACAGGATGAAGACTTTGTGTGTTGTTGTTGTTGTTGGTGGTGTGCTGAGTTTCTGCTCAGTGTGCCAGGCTGCACCTCTCACTTGTTACCAACAGCTGAAACCAGTGTGCAACACTCCTGATGTAAGTGTCCTTCCACATTTATAACTACAACATTGTATTGTTGCAACTGTTCTATAAGATTTGTGCTACATTTCTTTTTCCTGAAATGTTTCCATTTAAAATATTTTTATATTATTGCCTAACATTTGCAACATTAACATATTAACACCTTCTGTTATTTCAGTTGACTGGGAGATGGAATGTCATAGCCATCAGCTTAGATTTCTGTTTTTTTCCAGGATTGTACACTATTATTTTGTGGTCAAGTTTTACACTGGACATTTCAGCACAAGACACACCAAATATCTATGAATTGAATTCAAACATCTACATGTAAGACACATTTTCAATAGTTTTTTACTTTAAACTTGGTATTAATCTTTAAAGTATAAATGCATCATACTATCAGAGCAATTGTACATTAATGGCCATGTGTTCTTTCTCTCTGTAAAATCTTTTGCAGGGATGGAGATTGCAAAACACAATATGATTTTTTTAAATTTGACAATAACAGCATTTTTGGAGTTGACCACAACCGTAAGACCTTTGTTAAATATACTATATGTGCTGATGTTAGATCATGTTTGTTTTTTTATGTTTTTTTGTATAGTTATCAAACATTTACATTGCAAATTACTGGATATTTAGCTACTAATACAAAACATTAATATGACATTATAAACCACAACACATTATTATGAACTATGCAAACATAATGTTAAAGTTGAAAGAAATATAAACCATGGAATGAGAACTGAAATAAGTTACACTTTTTATTTTGTGCCATTTTTATGTTTTTATGTTTTATTGTGTTACATGTGTTTATCACAATCCACATTTCTTTTTCAATCAGATCAATCAGTTGGTGCTTCACTCCATCTGCTGCGAACTGGGTGTCCTGACTGCCTGGTTTTAAAAGCAGGATGATAGCATTAAATCTATTTTGCTCTTAAGTAAGTAGCACAGAGCAATAAAACAAGGAAATGTGTGATCATATATGCAATTATGCTGATATACTTGATTTTCATTATTGAACACCTGATATCATTTTCCACAATTCAACATAATGCCTGTCTTTATTCAACCAACAGTCCAATACCTAAAATCATTCATTTTCAAGGATATAAAAAAATGTCATTATTTAGGTCATTGTGGGCAGTGGAATTGTACCAGGGGAACTTTATACAGTTTTAAGAGGTGTCTCTGATTTTGTGGTCTGCCAAAATCAGTGCATGCGATTTTGAAAATGTGTCTGTACGTGAAATACGGCAAGACTATCATTACAAGGCTTCTTAAAAGTTTCACCTGTTTAACAGGCAGGAGAAAGAACGTCACTGATGCTGAGCTGAAGGAGTTTGAGGCACAGGTAAAATGTCTTGGCTGGCACAAACCACAGGTCTTCAACATAAATCTTGGTGAGAAAAAAATGTTTGTCTATCTATTTATCTATCTATCTATCTATCTATCTATCTATCTTATAAATATATATATGAAACCAGAAGTTTACATATACTGTATAAAAAGACACCTTTTTTTCTCATTGTCTAATATTAAATTTCCCTTTTTAGGTCAGTTAGGATTATCAAAATAATTTTATTAGCTAGATGCCAGAATATTGACAGAGGGAGAATTTGAAGTGTCTCACAATAGTTGCTGGAATTTTGGCCCATTCCTCGTGACAGATCTGGTGTAACTGAGTCACATTTGTCACACGCCTTTTCAGCTCTGCCCACAAATTTTCTGTAGGACTGAGATCAGGGCTTTGTAATGGCCACTCCAAAGCACTGACTGTCTTGTCCTTAAGCCAGGAAGGAAGACCCATTTGCACCCAGGCTTTAACTTTCTGGCTGATGTCTTGAGATGTTGCTCAATATTTACCGATCTTTCCTCATGATGCCATGTATTTTGGGAACTGCACCAGTCCCTTTTTCAGCAAAATGCCCCCATAACATAATGCTGCCACGCCCATACTTTACAGGGGTACAATGGTGTTCTCGGGCTTGTAAGTTCAACAGACCACAGGACATGTCTTTGTCACTGTGTGCATTTGTAAACTGTAATCTGGCTTTTTTACGTTGCTTTTAGAGTAATGGTTTTGGACTTTCAGCCTATGTCAGTACAGGACTCGTTTCACTGTGGATAGTGACACTCTTACCAGCTTCAGCCACCATCTTCACAAAGTCTTTTGCTTCTGTTCTGGGGTTGATACATATATTTCACACCAAAGGACGTTGAACATGACACCTCCAGGCCTCTTTCTATGCCTCAGGTGGTCATCCACAAACAACACACAGGGAAGTGTTAATGACCTACTCAATCCACTGTGGTTATAAGCCTGCAGCTCCAGTCAGTCAGTCAGAATTGATGAAGCCTTCTGGATGGAAGGTGAAACATCTTAAAAAACCAAGAGACAAGTCCAGTTGCTACTTAACAGATATGGGATATATACAATATATACAATATACAATAATGTAATTTTTCTATTTTTTTCATCCACACACAGGATATGAAAACTGCACTATGAATTCCAGAAATGTTGAAGAAAGACCTACAGTGCTTCCTCTCTGCTGAGCGCTGTTTATTACCTGCCTGTTCCCTGGGAGTGGGTTCAGAAAAAAGGGGAATAGCTTTTGTAAACGTTCTAAGGCAACAATAAATGCTGTGGTAATTATGTTGCTGGAATCCTTTCATTATTGTTTGATTTCCTTTTCTTTAAAGGTGTACAATCTCAAAACTAACAAGAAACTTGTTTTCTTCAATTTGACCCAAAGTGATCTACAATACTTTTAACCTTGTAATGCCATTTATATCGTATTTGATACACAATTTTTTTATCAAAGAATTACTATAAGCTTTTGATGGATCAAATATGTTTACAAATAATAAAAAAATCTGATTTGAAAAGGGATCCAACACACTATCATTATTATTTTTATTTCTTAGGGCTGGGCTTAACAGGGTTCACTGTAAAGACAGTATTTTGACAATATTCTGTGTGCATGGTTTAACTCTCTGGCTCCATGGTACCTCCTGGGCAACATTTTATAGTGCAGGAATGTTTAAAAAAATCATCCCACTTCTTCTGGAAAGGCTACAGCTTTGGTAAAATGAGCAAATGGTGTAGTGTGGTCAAAATTTGAATTACTGGAATATTTATTAAATCTCTTGTATTTACTAGTGTCTAATCAATATGTTCTGTTAGTTTACATTTTGTGTATTGTTGCTCATAGATTGAATTCACAATTTCCAGTAGTGTCAACAAATGTAAGCAATATAAAGACAGCATGGACGTAATGCTACCACACATGAAAGTAACAAATTTAAGCTTGCAGAAATACAAACACAATTGTCACAATGTTGGCATTTGCTTAAAAACATCTACAAGCAGGTGACCAAATCCCCCTTTTGTCTCATGTATAGACAAAGGGGATACCACATAGTGGTCCCATTTAACCTTTTAGATTATTTTGTACTAAGTGTATGTGTAGTTAAACACACTTAATGTATATAGGCTTGTATGTACGTGTGTTTAGTGAAATTACATTGCACCTGTTTATGTATTTTTAAATATATTAAAAATATAAATATATTGTCTTACAAATACACAGGTAACATATCGTGAATATATTTCCACTGTAGTATGTTCAGTTATACTTCAGTCAAATTACAAGCACTTAAAAAAATATACTTTATAGCTAGTAACCAATATACTTCACAATACAATATAATATACTGTTGTATTACAAATGTGTTAGCAATACTCTAAAAGCCAACATGTTTGAAATACAATAATGACAATGAGTTTAAGATGAGTTTTTATTTACCTGTACATGGCTTCCAGTACAAAACAAATTCAACAGAAACTTTAGAAACACTTTCTTCTGTTTTTCCTACATTAGGAACACAAATTTTTGATATGTAAATAAGCCTAGGCAGTGAGCCGTTGTATACATATCTTAAAAACTAATAAAATCCATTTTAGTATTATTACTGGTACATAAAATTAGACTTAAACTTCCTTCACACATGCACTCCAGACCATTTTCCGGCTGATCAGGTCCGGACTTTACTTGGCTTGTGTGTAGAAAGTCCAGGAAGAATAGTGTGGTACAAAAAGTTTACCTCAGAAATCAGCTGATCGTTTACGGCATCGAAGCAGAACAGATTGCATGATTAGAAACCATGCATAAAGCTTATAACCTCAGTTTCATAAAGGATAAAAAAGTAATACAACACCAGAAAGTATGATAAATATTTCCTATATTTAATTGTGTAGCTAACAGCATCCACAGACTTGCTGTGATTACCCTGACAATTATCGGCTGTGTTTACACCCAGGCTCAAATGTATATTACGTGGACTTTGTAATAGGGGGCTGGCAGGAAAAAATCAGTGTAATTTCCATCTGGGTTGATGCCAATGTTTGCGTTCACACATGCAGCTCGCCCAAGTAAAGTCTGCAGAAAGTCCTGAGTCCAGTGAGTAAAAGGGGCTTTAGAAATAACAGTTGGCTTGTCATTTTTTGGCTTGCAGACAAGGTCAAAACATATTTGCATACATGTTGTGGCCTGCTTTCCAGCTCATGGGTGACTGTGACTTTCAGCTGCAAGATGGCCCTCTATGGAAGTGTAATGTGACAGAGGGTACAAAGCAGGATGGATGCAGGGAGGATGCAGCAATGGCAGAGTACAGATGTGAGTATTGTATGTATGTATGAAAGTTGCCCAGTGGTGGAGGAATTATTGTGCTTGACTTTATTACAGGGCAACCATGGTGTAATAAACATGTTTATATGAACCTCTGGCATACATATTTGAATACCTAATGTGTGGTTGAGTTATGGTATAAGTGAAGCACTTCATCAATAATGAAATGTGGTATACTGTAATGTGGATGTTTTCCACATAGTTGTGTGCAATGCACATATAAGAGCTTTGTTTGACCTATCTTCCAAACTATCAGTATGAATGTACTAAGAATGAATTCTTTCTTTCAGTCTTTCATCCAGGTTGTTGTCGGTTGAAAAGAAAATACACATGTGAGCATTAATTAGACAAAATTGTCTGAGAAAGTATAAAGCAAATGGTTAAGAGTTAAGAGTAAGTTTGACTTACAATGTCAGAATGTTGTTGACTAATGTTTGTGGCCTTATTAGTTGTGAGGATGTGAGAAGTAACAGCACTCTGGTTGCTTATTATTGTCGTCTATGGACCCAGGAAGCAGTCAGACAGTGTGCGTAATATTTTAAGGATTTTATTGTAAAGACAGGAAGTGGAGATGATGGAAACAGGTGGTCGGGTAGACTGGAAACTGGAGGGACAGGTGAACAACCACTGGAACCAACGGAGCAACAGAGCAGACGAGCGATGGTATGAAGCAGGAACAGAGCAGGTGAGGGATGCTGGGAACCAGGAACATACGAGTGACGTCAGGAACTAGAAACATGTGAGTAATGAAGACTGAAGACTAGAGCCAGGTGCAGGCGGATGATGGTTGGAGTCAGGTGCAGACTAGTGGAGACTAGCACAGAACTGATTAGCGGTGTTTTCAGGTAAATTAAATTAATTAAAATCCTTAAGTGAATTCTGCCTCAAATAGCTCAGAACAATGATCCGAAGCACATCACCAAATCTACATTAAAAATGTAAAAGTGTTTATTAAAGGTTTGGATTAGTAAAAGTCCAGACCTCACTTGACAGTTGTTTCACATGTACATTCACGTGACACAAAAGTGCGCAGCAGAAACTGCGTTTTGTTTTTAGTGCATCAAAGTTGCACCAATCATGATAAAAAAAACTATGCATTATATAAATAGCCCCAGTTTTCTGAAGGAGAGGATCACAATTCACCAGAAAGCATGGTAAATATTTCCTGTATTTTGTAAGTGGTTGGATTAAAAGTGAATGCCCACGTGATTGCTTAAGAGCACTACCTGCTGTGTTTACATTTACATAAACTTTGTACAAGGGGTTTGGAGAACGTCACTGATGCTGAGCTGAAGGAGTTTGAAGTACAGGGAGATTGTCATGTAATGAGAAAATAAAAATATATGTGTTGTTCATTTATGTGTGAATGATAAAATACACTATGGTGTTGGGTATAGAATGGTCATGTACATTAGAGAGTGAAGAATAAAGCACTTTATAAGGTACTATTGTCAATGTTATTTAAAAAAAATTTTTCTCCATACACAGAGTATAAAGACTGCTGCCCATTTTATGATGATACTGATACTGACACAGAATTACCAAGCAAGGTGTATAAAAGGCTGAAAACTGCATATATGCTGCCTCTTGAATGTATTACTGAAAGTGTCCTTTATCACCCGGGTGCTGCCTTTGAGTGGGCTCAGCAGAAGTGGAATAACCTTTGGTGAATGTGTTATGGCATTACTTCAGTACATAAATAAACACTAATGGTAATCATGTTTAGGTGAAATGGTACAATTATTCCTCAGTTTCTTTTAAGGTATACGCTCTCAAAACTAACACAGTCCTTTCTTTCTCTCATTTAGCCAAAAGCACCTGACATACAATGCAGTCTCAAAAGTGGGTTACAACTCTTATACCATTCTTCAACTCCATACTAGATATTGATTGTAAAGCTTTATGATGTAGAGCCAAAACAAATGCTATCTTGTATGAATGCTGTGTGGTGTGGAGATCCTTTATTTGTTAGAGTGGTTTGTTCATGTTTGGAGGAACTGACTCTGAAAGTGTACACATCACAGTGTATTAAAACAGAGAATGTGGAAACTTCTGTGGTTGAAAGTCAGTATGTTTGATATGCATACAGGGTTTACATGAAATGCTAATATTTGGGGTTAACGGTCAGTTTGGTTAGTGTTGTATCCTCTCGGTCAGGGGTGGTAAGAAAGAGGTCAAACACAATTGGTCAATTATGTCACTAGAAAACAGAACTGAGAGGCAAAGTATATTTGGACAGGTTAAAGACTTTGTGTGTTGTTGTTGTTGTTGTGCTGACTGAGCCTCACCTCAGTGAGCCAGGCTGCACTGCTGGCCTGTGACAAGCTGCTGAAACCAGTGGACAAAAAAGTGAATAAAGGCCTTGCTAAGATAGCAAGATGGGGTTCCTCTATGTTGGTGTGCAGGTATTTTTCTTATGTGTTATGACTCGTAAGTTAATTTTGTGTGTTATTTTGTACGTGTGTGTAATTTTTGTGTGTGTGGAGTTGATGTTGATCAGTTCCTTTTCAGTGATCAGTGAGCATAAGGATTTTCTTCCACAAAATAATTACAAAGGAAATTAGTTGTGAAACAAGACACAGGTCTGAATTTCTCCCTCAGCTTTCTAGTTTTACTGTTTAATACACTTTCAAATTCTTTACTCTCACTAAGTGGTGATACTCTTTTTGGTTTAAATATATTTGTTGCACATTTCCCCTGTTACACGCTACATAAACAGCACCTCTGTATAATCATTGTGTAGTATGGATTTGGTGGAATGTTGTTCATTTTTGTGGAACTGTTGTCATTGGACAACAGTTCAGATGTAAGTGTCCTTCCACATTTCTAACAACACTGTTTTTGAAACTGCTTTATTAGAACAATTACAGTATATCTGTGTATGGTACAAACAATTCAAGTACTAAATTCCAGGTTCTTTCCAAACATTTACAAAGTAAAAATAAAATTGTGTGCATTGTTTAAGTTTGGGAGCTGGTATGTAATAGCCATGTCCTCTGACAACTGTTTGATTCCAGCATTACTGAATCCTTTTTTTTGCAGTGGGCATTACTGCACAAGCCACCACAAACATCTATGAAGCCAACATTATGGTTTCAAATGTAAGACACATTTTTATCTGTTTTACTAGCTCTTTATATTATTGTGTAAAGGATCTTAGTATTGTTCACATTTATGAGAACTGAATGCGAACCACTGGGTACCATCTAGATTAATATGTTTCCATCAGATGCTCCAACTGGTGATCCAGATGTGCTGCTGCAAAGTGGATGTCCTGAATGTTTTGTTGTTAAGATGTATGACACCATTAACATTTTTCTGGTCCTCGGTAAGTAGAACAGATTCAATTCAATTTCAAATGAATAATTTCAATAATATGAGAGAATATTGGATATTTCTTCCTATAATAATAAAATACACTGTAACGTAATATGTCATTGACTGTCTATACACATATAATGAGCAAGTCTCCGATTTCAAATGTTCAAGTTTAAAGTAGCAAATGAAACAGCTTCAAGTGAAATGCTAAAACAAGCATACTAATGTGGAACAGAACAGTGTTGGAAAAATAACTTTGGTGATTAATGACAAACAGCTGTTAGTGAACACAGATGGTCAGCTTCTTTATGAGGTTGTCCACGTGTTGCACTTCCCTGTCACAGCACTTGACTCTCTACAAATCACTGTATCTCCATCTACAGACCGTAACAGGTATTGAATACCAAATAACATTACATTTTTCTCAGCTTTATGTCATTTTCTTGTGTTTGTGCTCTTTTGGAAGTTGGTTTGCATAAATGACTTTAGATCTGAAATATATGACATTAGCATCATAAAAATGCTTTCATCTCAAATTTGTCACCTGTTTGACAGGTAGAAGAAAAAATGTCACTGGTGCTGAGCTGAAAGAGTTTGAGGAACAGTCAGAATGTCTTGGCTGGTACAAACCACAGTTTTATTTATTTTTAAACCCAGATCATGGTGAGAAATTAATAACTAATAAATAAATACTAAAAACATAATTGAGTAGTAATTTAACATACATGTACGAGTCCATATATGAAAATAAAAATGGGGGTGTAATGGAACTGCACAGTCATAGCTGCCTGTTGTAGTATGCAGTACAGGTCATGGTAAAATGAATGCAGTAGTACTTTTACTCATATTATTTTCAATTTTTAAAATTTTTTTTGTTTCCTTTCTGCACAGACTATGAAAACTGCGAAGCACTTGAGGATGACACTGGTGATACTTTAGCAATGGCAGACATATATCGTCAAAGACTGCTAAACACATATGCAGCACCACTCAACTCTATGTCAGAGAAGTTTCTTTATTATCCTCGTGTTGGCTACGAGTGGGTTCAGCAAAAGTGGAAAAACCTTTGGTGAACGCATCAGGACACTACTATAATAAAATTATCTCATACTAATCAGTTTATGTGAAATAGTTCATTTAATTTCAACCACACAAATAGAAATCACTGATCAGTGACAAGTATTTGAAAAACAAATGTTGTCCATCACTTGGTGCCTTATTTGATTTAATGAATATCACTTTTTTCTAGAGACTTTTAAAACAATTAATAAAGGTAAAACCAGTAATAACCAACCAATGAAGGTTAACTCAGCGTTGACTCATCCCACTTTAACACTACACCTCCTCCTACAGCTGAGTGAATGTTACTGCAGCTTTTTCAGTAATACAATGACAACATGCTTATGTGTTAATTTATCTCCTGGCATCCTGTATAATCCCAGTGGTTCTGTTAGTAGCAACTGGACTTGTTTTTAGTTATTTAGTTTTTTTGTTTTGTTTTTTTTTAATGCGTGTCACCTTCCTTCCAGAAGTTTTAAATAAACTAAAAACAAGTCAAGTTTCTACTGAACAGAACATTTGGGACAACCATGACCTGGATGACTGAGAACCTTCACAGACATACTATTAAATGTTTGCTGCACATGGTACAGAAGATAATGGAGGAATAACAACAGCCATTATGTTTGTTGCAAATGCAAGACAGTGTTTCCTGCATGATTTTCTTCCCATTAGCTCCTGCAGATACATACATTCTGTAGTCATGCAGTATAAGAGTAAATATTGTTTTCATATCCGTTTTATGCCTTGTTCATTCCACATGCTTATATATTGCACAATTTCTATATATACAGTTGAAACCAGAAGTTTACATGCACAGTATAAAAATATACTATTGTGTCTCACAAACTATTGTGTCTCACAATAGTTTGCTGGGATTTTGGCCCATTCCTCCTGACAGAACCGGTGGAACTAAGACAGTTTTGTAGACCGTCTTGCTCACACACACCTTTTTAGCTCTGCCAACAAGTTGTCTTTAGGATTGAGATCAGGGCTTCGTGATGGCCACTCCAAAACATTAACTTTGTTGTCTTTAAGCCACTTTGTAACTAATTTGGGGGTAGGTTTAGGGTCATTGTCCATTTGGAAGACCCATTTGTGCCCAAGCTTTAACTTCCTGGCTGATGTCTTGAGATGTTGCCATCTATTTTGTAAAGTGCATTAATTCCTCCTGCTGCAAAGCATCCCCACAACATGTTGCTGCCACCACCGTCCTTCACATTTAGGATGGTGTTCTAAGACTTAACAGCTTCCCTCTTTTTCCTTCAAATGTAACAATGGTCATTATAGCCAAACAATTAGGTTCCAGTCCTGCACCTCCCCAGCCCTCTTCAGCCAGCTTCGGGTTTCCTGCCCTCTTCAGCCTGCCTCGGGTTTCGGCCCGTCACTGTTCTGCTCCTGGTTCCAGTCTTTGCCTGCCAGCCCCCGGTACCGGTCTTTATCTGTT
>OMLM01003098.1:295081-330356 GCA_900302695.1 Helostoma temminkii | reverse complement strand
ACTCTTTTCTTGTTTCATTTTTCTTTTACAAAGAGCCTGTGGGATCCACCACTACACATTCTCACCTTAGGTTATATAATCTTATGTTGAATCTCCAGTTCTTCCAGTCGTGATTCAAGATCTGGAGAGCCAGGAGGGTGAGGAGGGAGGTAATGTTACTCTGCACTGTGAGCTTTCTAAACCCGGACTCCCTGTTGAATGGAAAAAGGGATCTCAAGTCCTGAGTTCTGGAGAAAAGTACCAGATGAATCAGTCAGGATCCAGTTATGAGCTACAGATCTTTGATTTGACACCTGGAGACACAGGAAGCTATTCGTGCTGTTCAGAGGACACAATAAGCTCAGCCTCTCTTGCAGTAAAGGGTAGGATGGAGACCATGTCATCATCTCATGCTCTCTTTTGTGCCTTACATTGTATTTGTTTATTCATTCTTCATTGTACTTCTCAATTTCTGTTCTTGACCTTGTACTGTGGATACATATTTGATTGTTTTTTTCATCCATCAGCTGTCCCAGTTATATTTACAAAAGAGCTGGAAAGTCTAACGACTGATGAGGGGGACAGTGTCACCCTCCACTGTGAGCTTTCTAAACCTGGTGTTCCTTTGGAGTGGAGGAAAGGAGAACTTGGTCTTTGTCCTTGTGCCAAGTATGAAATTAGGCAGACAGGACACCATGCAACACTAGTAATTCATGATGTAGAACCAGAGGATTCTGGGATTTACACATGTGACACTGGTGACCATAAAAGCATCGCACTACTAACTGTAAAGGGTATGCTTCCTAGAAATCGACTTAGGGAACTGGACTATTGACAACTCCATTATTTGGAACCACTCCATGATTATAAAGATCTTACTGTTTTATTCAATAGTTAGTTAATGTTTTATGTGATGAAAACTAGATTACAAAAAATTGAATGTGGGTATTTTTCTTTGAAAATTTTATTTCTTTCTCATTTCATATTCCCAATTTCTCTCCTGCAGCCCATCCTGTCCTTTTCAAAACCCAGCTGCAGAATCTTGAAATGCACACAGGGGAAACTGCTAGATTTCGCTGTGAAACCACAAAACCAGGAGCCAGTGTTGTCTGGAGATTTGGTGATAGAGTGCTGGAATCCAGCAGCAAGTATCACCTAAAGCAAGAAGGGACTGTAGTCGAGCTTGTCATCTATAAACTTCAGGGAACTGACTCAGGAGAATACTCGTGTGATACGGGCAGCCGGATGACTTTAGCTGTCCTCACTGTGCAGGGTACGGCCTTTCTATTACAGTTCTTGTCATGCATCCTCTGGAGTCACATCTTTGTGCCTGAACTACATTACTACATACATGTTCACATCTTCTCATAATGCAACACTTAAGCATGAAGTGCATCAACATTTATCTGGAAATCCTGTTTGGTGTCTTTTTGACTGCTGTCATTCCAGTATAATTTGTCATCCGATGTGTGATTTTGCCTTGCCATTCACTGTTTTCAAGGTACTCATACTCATTCACACAAACACTTCTCTGTTGCGCTCCATAACTGATCTTATGCGTGTCTTCGGTCTCTCTTCACAAAAATTAACACACTTTGTCTTCACTTGGTACTCACAATAACAGTTTGACACAAATCTTGAGGAATTTTATCTCAGTTTTATCACAGTCTGCACATCTTCAGTAAAATCTTTGTCAAGCACATGCTCACTTCAGATACGATTTACAGTTAGGTCTGGAAACATTCGTAACAAAGTTGTTGTGATTTTGTGTGTATATTTCACTACATTATCTTATTTTAAAAAGTTTCACCAAAATATGTCAATTACCATTTAATATTTACTGCCATTTTAGGCAAAGTAGTGTACCTCCATTTTTTAGGGGCTCAAAGGTAATTGGGCAAAGTGACTGACTTGAGGAATATTCTATTTCTTTGCCTGCAAATCGTCTTGAGTTGCTTCCGCAGTATGTTTAGTTGTATTATCCATCTGCAATGTGAAGCGCTGTCCTATCAGTTTTGTAACATTTGGCTGAATATCAGCAGAGTTTAGTTCTATACACCTCAGAATTCATCTTGCTACTTCCGTCAGCAGTCACATCATCACCACCACCAACACCACTGAGCCCATCCCATTGGCAGCCATACATGCCCATGCCATAACACTGCCTCCACCATGTTTGATACATGATGTGGTATGCTTTGGATCATGAGCTGTTCCTTTCCTTTACCATGCTTTTCTCTTCCCTCCATTCTGGTTAATTAAGTTAATCTTGTTAATCTGTCCAAATAATCATGGGATGCTTTTTTAGATGTTTTCAAGCAAAGTCTGTTCTGGCTTTCCTTTTCTTGAATGTTACCAGTGGTTTCCACCCTGTTGTAAACCCTCTGTATTTACATTCATGGAAACATCTCTTGATTGTAGATTTTGGTAATGATACACCTCCAGCTTGTGTTCTTGACTTCTGTTGATGCTATGAAGGGGTTTTTCTTCACCAAGCAAAGGATTCTGTGATCATCCACTTTGGTTGTTTTCCATGGTCCTCCAGGCCTGTCAGTATTGTTAAGCTCAGGGCCTTCTTTGTTAAGAATGTGCCAGACTGTTAATTTGGACACACCTAAGGTTATTGCTATCTAGCCTGATGATGGCCTCTTTCATGTGGATTGAGATCTCCTTGGATTTCATATTGGTAGCTCAAGTCAAATGCTTGGAGCTGATATCAGCTCCAAACCTTTTATCTGCTTCATTTGTCTTAAAGTAATAAGGTAATAGACTGCACCTGGTCAGTCAACTTCTTGTGAGTCAATTGCCCAAATACTTTTAGGCGCCTGAAAATAGATGTACTTGGTTTAAAATGGCTGTAATTCTTAAAACGGTAAATGCCATATTTTTGAGAAAAATCCATTGTGGTTGTGTATAAAGGCAAACTAATAAAAACTGCTGCTGCCTAAATTAATATAGACATAACTACATTTAGTTATAATGTTGATATGCATTTCTCAAACAGAGCTCGAGGTCAGCATACTGAAATTCTTGGAGAGCTGTGTTGTAAGTGAGGGTGAAGATGTTTGCTTTGAGTGTCTGGTTTCTCACGTGGAGGCACCTCAGGTCCAGTGGAAACTCCAGGATGTCCCACTACAAAATAATGAAATGAATGTGATCCAGTCTGAGGGTCAACTGCACAACCTCACACTCAGAGGTGTCACCACAGCTGATTCAGGAACAGTTACTTTCACAGTGGGAAACCACACGTCTACTGCTTCTCTAACAGTCAGAGGTAGGAGACATGTTGTTCCTTTGTTTCTTAAGACAAAAATAAATGTTGATTTCATATTTTTCTTCTACAGTAATACTTTGACATCTTCTACAGTATCTACAGTATTTGTTCTCTGTCATCTTTCTTGTGGGATACATTCCATCTTCTGTCTTTTTAAAAACATCTTACTGTAGATAGCATCCCAAAATTTGGATGCTTGTGATTTCCTCCTTTCCATCTCACTTTACTATTTGTAAAACGTGCACTTTACCGATTGTCTTATCCCATTTCTCCACTGTATCCACAGTCACCCCTTCTTCCATTGAAATTGACCAAACCATATATCCTTTCCCCCTTTATTATCATATGGTTTGTTGGTCATGCTGATCAATGTGCTTCTCTGTAATTCTTGTATTCTGCAACATTTACTTGAGTTACAGTTTTTACTGTACACTTTATGCCATACTGTATAATAACATAAAGCTTAGTGTCAAAACTTTTTTATTATCCATAGTTTTTTTAATTCTTGGTATTTTTATTTGTCCTGTCCTTTTCTTATTTAAGATAACAAACCCAAATGCATATTTTATAGCTACTACAATTAAGTATTTATATATTAGGATAGCATTCTTGCTAATTATCTCTACTGTAAGGTCTAGGTTAACAGTGCGTTAAGAGTTAAGAGTTTCTCGATTATATGTAATTATAACATTTGTGAGTATAAATAGTGTTCTTTTTGAGCACAATGTTTGTGGTGGCTGTGTTTAGCCATAACAAATCCTCTTGGATAAATCAACCTAATTAACAATGGTTTTTCTGGCAGCTGCTCCTTTGATATTCAAGAAGGAGCTTGAAAATCAAGATGCCACAGAAGGAGACAAAGCCACTCTGTCCTGCGAGACATCCAGCCCTGATTGCAAGGTGACATGGAGAAAGGGCTCAACTGTACTCACCCATGGGGAAAAGTACACCATTGAGAAGATAGCTACCACTCACACCCTGGTTATACACAAGCTGATTGTGGAGGATAGTGGAGAATATACCTGCGATACAGGGGACAGGAAAAGCACTGCTACTCTGACTGTGAAAGGTAACAGAACACCTCTACATCCTTCTCTTGTTTTCATCCTTTCTGAAGTTCATTTCACATTTCTCCTTTCCAATCCCAAGTACTTGATCATGTCCTCTACTCAGCCTTTTATTGCTATGAACTTGTTGTGAGGTTGATATCTTAGTTGAAATGAGCTTGTGTAGTTGGTGCCAACTTTTGCTGTTGTGTAATGTGGTGGGAATCATCACACCCAAGTTCGACATGCTGCAAATAAGGACAAAAATAACCTGAGCTATTGTAATCAGTTGTCATTACATCTATGTCCCAGATCTCAATTACATATTTCAGTAGTAAAAAGTAGTTTCTTGGAGTAATTATCATATAATGCTTTTACAACGTCTACTGAGATCTGATCATTGACCTCCATCCCATTCACCCTCAGAACATGTGCGAATCATCCGAGAACTCTGTGATATTACTGTGACCACTGGGCAGGATGCTGTCTTTGAGGTTGAGCTGTCACACTCAGGTGTGACAAATGGGGAGTGGTGGCTTGGGGACAACCTCCTGCAGAATAATGATCTGAATCAAATGAGCAGCCAGGGTAAAGTGCACCGCTTGGCTCTGAAGATGGTAACCACGGATGAAACTGGAGATGTTGCCTTTGTAGTGGGAGAAGAAAAGAGTGTAGCCTGTCTGCTTGTGGAGGAAAAACCTAAAGGTAAAGGAGATGATATGATCACTTGATATTTTTTATCTTAAACTCCATCTCCACCATCCACCAAACAGCTTTGTCTTGGCAAATGAAAATCCGCTGGCAGCATAATCTTCATCCTAACATTTTATGTTTTTCATTGCTTTATTTTATAGTGTGTTCTATAAAAAGCAATACTATCAGAATGCTACCACAAATTACATGTTATGGCTAGTTTTTTTAATAGTTACAGGTGACAGGATTTAGTAATTAGCACATGTATTGAAACGATGAATGTCAGGGTTGTAAATGAGAATAAAATACATACAAATGCTTCAATTATTAAACCTGTTTCGGGTTTCCCATATTTACAGTGCTAATAATAGAGAGGCCACACAATACTGTGGCAATAGAGGGTGAAACTGTCACTCTGGCCTGCACCGTCTCTGATCCCAAGGCTTCTGTCACCTGGATCAAAAACAACATGGCCATCCAAGCAGGCCTCAAGTATGACCTAAAAAAGAATGAAGCATTTCATCAGCTTCGTATCCACAACCTGGTGCTTGAGGACTCAGGAACTTACACTTGTGACACTGGAGATTCGCAGTGTGATGTCACCTTGACAGTGGAAGGTAAAGAACAATGCTACCTCTAAACAAGGTCAAAAACATCCCATTCAAACCTGTGGACAAAAATAGGACTGAACTAAACAACTAAAATATTCTTGAACTTCTGTTCCCTTCAACCACACATGCAGTCTTGCACTACTGCGCATCAACAACACTAGTCCCTCAGAAATGTGTGTCTTATCCTTTCAACTTTCTGATGCAACACTTGCCATCTCAGCATATCAACCTTTACCGTTTTAAATTCTTACCAGGTGCCCCAGTGTTCTTCCAGAAAGAGCTCAAGAACCAGGATGCCATAGAAGGTGATGATATTACCATGTGCTGTGAATTGTCTAAGCCAGGTGTTCATGTTGAGTGGAGGAAAGGAGGCATGGTCCTCCAGCCCAGTAAGAAATATGAGATGAGGCAGGAAGGGTGCATTCGAGAGCTCCATATATGGAACGTGGAGCCTGAAGACAGTGGCTACTACACCTGTGATGCAGGAGACCAGCTCACTACAGCTTCTTTGGCAGTGCAAGGTAGCCTCCCTACAGTACCGTTGCATTTGTCCTTGATTGTACATATTTTGTCTGTGTGATGTCGCTTTGTCTTATAAGCTTGAAAAGTACAGCTAATGAGTAAGTTTTACGCTCAGATTGTGTGTATGTGTACTTTTAACTCTACAGTGAAAGAAGCCTTCATTGTTTCTGGTCTTAAGACCACTGACGTCTTTGTTGGGGAATGGGCAACCTTCTCCTGCCAGCTGTCTGGTAGGGCACATGGCAAGGTGCAGTGGTGGCTGGATGGCACTTTGCTGGAGAACAGCTCTTTTTGTGAGATGGGGTTGAGCCAAGGCCACATCCATACACTCACCTTAAAGAACCTGGCCACAGATGACTCTGGCACTGTCACTTTCAAAGCTGGCAGTTTAACATCAACCGCCAAGCTCTTAGTCAAAGGTATCACATTTTAAAGATAACCACTAGAGACTGAGATAAGTCCTATCTCAATCTTTTCATAAACCCTGCAGAATTTTTATTTGCTGTTGTCATGACAGTGTCCACCTTAGCAACTGACCACATTGTCATAATTTTAAATTAGTCGACACAGTAGAAAAATCTAATTATATCTTGTCAGTTTTATATTTAATAGTTAGCACTAGGTAAACATGAGGGGATGTATTATGTATTGTGATAGCTTTCTATGGGAAGCCATTAAGCTGAAAGGATGTGTGCATAAATGTGCATGCATGTTGCCACGCACACCATTAATTTAATACATGTTACTACTACTCTTACAACCATGTTAGGACATTACAATGTGTTAACAGGCAGTTATTTTAGGTTTTAACATCTCTAAAGCATATGTACATCCCTCCATCTTTGCTCACATGTGTTAATGCTCACTGAGCTTGAAAGGTTGCAGCAGTTTTCTGCAGGGTTTGAAATTCATGAATGTATATTTAATATTTCATGAAAGTTGATATTGAACATTTCAGTGCTATATCATGCATGACTAGCATTATGATTTCATCAGTAATAATAACAATAATTATAATAATAGCAGCAGCAGGAGTAGTAGTAGTAGTACTATTAGTAGTAGTAGTAGTAGTAGTAGTAGTAGTAGTAAAGAGTTCTGTGCTGTATGCTTTGACCAAAACATTTTGGGTGCAGCACCACAACAAAGTTTTATTAGAGCAGAGTAGCAATTTAAATTCCAACATCTAAACTTCTTGTAAAATAAGCAAGTCTTATCAATAATTTAGAGAAATCTTATTGTTTAGAATTATTCTTTTAAGTTCTCAGTTCTAAATCCTGGCTATGCGTTGGGCTGCTGACAATAATCACGATTATGTTTCTCTCTTAGAGATCAGCAAGTAATTATACACTTTGAACAACACATTTATAGTTCATGAAGTTCTTTGACTGTTGGATCTCAACATGTGCTTTAGCTTTACAACATTTGAACAAAAGTGTGCACTGTCAAGCTGTCTATCATTAAATTATAACCATTTCTATAAACAGGTCAATATCCTCATTCTAGCAACCATGTAAGATCACAAAATAAGATACTGTTACTTTACAGGCTTTAACTTACCATTATTGTTTACATACCAGATATATTGTTTGAGTGATTTCTTTTTTATTGGTCACTTTGAACTGTATGTTGAAGTTGTGCACTAAAACTGACATGACTCAGTGTCTATGAAGAGTGTGTGTCACTACTCATCAAGTAGTTGCCTTTTCAGTTTGAGGTTCATGTTCGGTAAAAGCTGAAGAAGCTACTTAGATCAGTAATGAATGCTTTTGATACAACAAGCACAACAAGTCCAGGTAGCCAGACTTTTTTACTCGGACTAGCATTTTTGGTGGCTAAGTTGGGTGTTACTGTTGGCTGAGTGATTCTATTCATGCTGCTGCACTGACATCTCGCCGCTGTTTTTGTCAGTTTAATGCCCCTTGACTCATGTAAGTGGTCTCTTATGTTTTGAGCTCAGATTCAAGCCTTGTTTACCCTTTCATGCACACTGTGAGTAGTCATGACTGTGGTTGAAGCTGTACCTAAACAACTATTTTATATGTAGAAATTATGAAAACTGTGAGCCCTTATGTTTGTCTGCATAAAGAACTACCTTTGTGGGTAGAGACCAATTAATAGATAAAGTGTTGAATTTCAAAAGCATGATCGTGATTATTATGGTTTTCTCTGTGCAGCCCTAACTGTTTTTATGCCTGATGATTGGAATCAGTGAATGGCATAAAGTACTATAGGCTTGGTTTCAATGATGTTAAGATTTGATTCAAGTTTATTGAACAGAGTTAGCAAAACACTAAATACTGACAACATAAAAGTCATGGTACTAAAGTGCTGCTCCACCCATCCATGTAGGCCGGCTGCTGTCTAATGATCACATTGTGCCTCTACCATCCCATCCCATCCCACCCTTGAAACACTAAAACATCTAACTTCCCTACACTTATTTTATGACTTTGATATTTTTATCCACTTATCCTTCTCCCCTCCCATTATCTGCTAGCATTTCTTGGCCCTCGATTGTGACCATAACCCTGAACTGTGACAGCTGGGTTTTTGACCCCTATCAGATGACATAGGACAGGACAGTACAATCAAATATAAAACATACTGTTCTTAAAGATAAAGCATCATGACACATACAATTTGCACTGGACAATCTATATAATCTAACAGTGTCACTCACATGTGAACATTGTTATGATGTGCTGCTGGGGGTTATAAAGCCCATTTGTCTTTCAGCATGCCGTGCATACACCCTAATATGTCATGGCCAAGGCCTGACCCTATGACCCCTGCCCCTATCTCAGATCCCACAGTTGAAGTGGTGAGCGAGATGGAAGACCTCCAGGTGGTTGAAAACCAACCGGCTGAGTTCATCTGCCAGTACTCAAGGCCGGTTATGGCTCAGTGGAAGAAAGATGGTCAGTCATTGCAGCCCGATGGCCGAAGGGTGTTAGTGGAGCAGGACTGGAATGTGGCTCGATTGTACATTAGCTGTGTGTCTGCTGAGGACAGGGGCACATACTCCTGTGAGGCAGAGGGGACCTGTGTGGTAGCTTCACTTAATGTGGAAGGTGAGCTTACCTCCACATGGAAGGAGCACCTGGAACCTAATGAATCTCCTCTGCTCCCTCATACCCTGCAGTGTTTGGCCAAATTGAATGGCCATATCATTGCAAAGTTCATGCCCTTTGTTGACAAATCCTAAATGATTTTACTTTCTAAACATGTTAGTCTTCTTAAAATAGTTTTTGATTGTGCTCTCTTTCCTTTTTCCTCTTCTATTTTCACTGTTTTTTAACAGCCAAGCCCATTAATATTGTTCAGGGACTGGAGAATGTGGAAACCTTTGATGGAGGTGAAGCACTGTTTGAGTGTGCCCTGTCTCGTCCTGAGAACAAAGATTGCTGCTGGCTTCTTGATGGCAAACCAGTGAAGGAATCCCCGAATGCTGAAAAAGTGTCATTTGAGAGTGGTCGTCGGCATCTGCTCCTGCTGAAAGAGCTGAGTGTTAAAGATAGTTGCACAGTGACCTTCAAAGCTGGCTCAGCATCCACATCAGCTCAACTCTCTGTAAAGGGTGAGACTTCAGAAATTGTATTTACAGCAACATCCTACTTCAATCATGTATTCTCAAATGATTAACAATAAGTACAACCATTTACATTTAATTCTGTGGATTTTCTCTTACAAGGCTGGCAACTGGACATTGTGAAGGGTCTGGAGGACAGAGTAGCTGCTGTGGGAGAGAAGGCTGAGTTTTGTGTTGAGCTGACTGAGCCTGTACCTGTGGCTGAAGTAGCTTGGTACGCTAATGGAGTTGAACTAAAGCCCAGTGAGCTCTGGGCTATGAGGGCTGATGGCTGTTCATATCGCCTTGTCTTGAGACAGGCACCTCTTTTGCCTCAGCAGGAAATTACGTTTGCTGCTAGAGATGCTCTCTCTATGGCCAAACTCTCCATCATCTGTAAGTGTGTGACAAACAGCACAGCTACACAACAACATTGTATTGAACAATTAGATGTTTAAAAATCATTTCTAATAACTATGTTTTTTTAAAGTTTCGCATCTACTAAATAATGTTCAATTTTTAAAATTTCATTGAATTAAGGACACTTAAGAGGTTGGGAATCATGGGAAGTGTTTCTGACTGACAACTGTCCAATAAGAGCTGCTTTTCTTCTCAACAGCTGTACCCGATCCTCCAGAGGACCCAGAGGTCCTCAGTAAAACTGAACAGTCTGTTACCCTCTCTTGGTTCACACCATTACATGATGGAGGAAGTCCCATTCTGGGCTACAGGGTGGAGATGCGGCTGGTAGACAGTGCCCTCTGGCTTCCGTGTCATTCTGAACCTGTGTGCAACACAGAGTTTGTGGTTGAAAATCTGATTCCGGGGAGTAGCTACAGGTTTCGAGTGGCAGCCATCAACAGAGCTGGGATTGGAGAGCCTGTTGAGTTACCCCAGACTGTGCAACTTGGTGAGTGAAGTTTATGAAATAGTAACATTTATAATGTTCACAATATATATGTAGATGGAGATGCGAAAACAAAAATCACTTTTAACACTGAAGTACAGTTTGTGTTCTCATTTGTGGTTTGTAGTGGTGCTATTTTTAAACCTTATTCTTTTTTGAGAGAGCTGCAAATCAATTATTTTGATGCCACTGGTAGACATTTTTAGAAATCATAAATCATTCAATTATATAATAATATCAGTGTAGAGAATTTATATATCTTATAAACTTCCATATGATACGTATGTTTCATACAGAGACACCTGTGCAGCAACTGATTTGTCCAGGTAAGATATTATACTAAAAGTTTTACTGCAGATACAAAATTTGAAGTTGGAATAAGAATAATTTTAAGTCATTTGCTGTGTACTATAGATAGTGACAAAAACATTTATCAATATAACATTGAAAACTGCATTGTGCTTGTAGTTATAGAGGCCAAACAGGTAGAAACAGAGACACTGGGGCAGCCCAGTCTGCCTCCTGAAGCCGCAGAAGAAGGTGATCTTCATGAGCTGTGGGAGGCTTCGGCGAAGAAACGGCGCATGAGTCGAGAGCCCACTTTGGACTCCATCACTGAACAACCTGAAGAGGACGGTAAAGGTGGTAAAACCAAATCAGAACTGAAAGAGCCAAAGACCTCAGAGAAAGTAGAAGTAAAATCAGGAGAAAAAGAGCAAGTCATTGTGTCTAAAAAACAAACAGAAGCCCACTTGTACACAAGCTCAGAGGACGAGTCACTTTCTGGAGGTTCAACACTTGTGTCCTACCTCAAAAAGAGCAGTAAATCTGCTGTCACAGCAGCCAGTGAGCCAGAGACAATGACCGCTGAGAGGTTTTTTGCACATTTCCAGATGGCAGAACAGAAAACAGTGCAGAAGACTGAAGTGATAACAACAGTTGAGCACACAGAAAAAAAGCAATTGTCTACAGAGGAGACAAACATAATGGAGATCACTAAAGAGGATGAGCCTGAGCTCAGAGAGGCTGCCATTAAAATTCAAGCTGCTTTCAAGGGCTACAAGGCTCGCAAGGACATGCGACCTGTCTTCAAAGATGTCTTCAAAGACCAGACCAAAGAACCTAATGGTACCATACATCTGGAATGTGTGGCAGAAGGTAGACCTGATAAGGTTCTGTGGCTGAAGGATGGCAAGCCACTGACAGATGGGAAGCACCACCATATTGATATCTACAATGATGGTACTTGTTCTCTCGTCATCACTGCCATCACCACAAAGGATACTGGGGTTTACACTTGTGAGGTCAGCAACAAGTTTGGTGTCAACTCTCACAGTGGTAAGGTGACAGTAGGAGCAGTGAGAGACTCATCTGGCCGGCGGCCACTGACAGTGGGCTACAGTGCTGACAGTGAGCCCGAGAGCTCCTCTGGTAGTGAGATGGATGAGTCACTGAGGCAGGCAAGCAGACGACTCCGGCGCCTGTTGCGCACACGTCTCCCACCAGATGTTGAGGAAGAACCGTTTGTCAGTGCAGATGAAGGGGACTTGCATCCCCCTGATCCTCACTCTTATCGTGAGGATGACAGTTACATCTACATTCGCTTTGATTCACGGCCAGAGGCTGAAGTTGCCTCTAAGAGGTTCCGGGAGATGTTTACAGTCCATGGGGTTCCTGTAGAAACCACTATCCTGGAGGCAAGTCCTCTCAAAGTGGAACTGCGAATTACAAAGATGGGCTACATTCAAGATGGTACACAGACCCCCACGCAAGATAGACAGAATCCTGCACTCATGACTGGAGCCCCAGGTAAGATGTGCATGAGTGGTTCTTCTCCTTTTATGATCATTATACATTTCCATGAAATAACTTAAAAATAATAAACATTGTTACTAAAGTCAAACATGCTCATTTCATATGTGTTCATATAAAATTTTTTTATTTCCAGCTGCCCCAGTCTTTTTGACAGAGCTGCAAAGCCAGGATGTCCCAGATGGTTATCCAGTCAGCTTTGACTGTGTTGTGATTGGCAAGCCCCCTCCCACTGTTCGCTGGTTTAAGGATGGCAAACTACTGGAGGAGAATGACCATTATATGATCAATGAAGACCAGGAGGGCTGCCACCAACTGATCATTACTTCTGTGCTGCCAACTGACATGGGTGTTTATCGCTGCACAGCTGAAAACAGCAGTGGCATTGCAGCCACTAAGGCTGAACTCAGGGTTGATGGTACGTGAACAAAAATAACATACACAAACGCACAGCAGTCAGTGGTCTTTTTCTGGCCATATATACACAGTTAGGCATTGATTTGGACATCCTAAGCTATTTTGAGTACAGCTATGGCACATTATTTTAAACCTCACGACCTAACAAGAAAAAGAGTTCAGTTTCCATGACTTAACTTATAGATAACTTGACAGACACACAAGACCCTGATGTTTTGATTATGCATATCATCTGACAATTGTCACTTTCATGATTTAAACATTTAATATTTTGGGGAAAGTAAGAAACCAGCATGATTAACAGTCCAAGACTCAAACAGGTTCCTACAAGTATAGCAAAGTGACATTTGACAAACATCTAGTCTAGTCTAGATCTATAATTTGCCCGATCATTGTATAATGCTCATTATCAATCCTTTTCATTAGTGTCTTGCAGCTCAGATTATGACACTGCCGCAGATGCCACTGAGACGTCTTCTTATGTTAGTGCCAAGGGCTACATGTCCAGGTAGTTACACCATTAACAATTAATTTTTAATGCTGTACAAAGTTTAAAAAGATGTATTCAAAAATGTGCTCAATATTATTAATAAATACCTCATTCTTGAGCATTCTACTTTCATTGTGAAGGGAAACTGAGACCTTTGAGTCAGTGGCTGAAGATGATCAGTTGCCCCAGGTGGTGGAAGAGCTTCATGATGTCCATGTCAGTCCAGGTTCACCTATTGCTAAGATGCAGCTGAAAGTAAAGGGTATGTTTACTAACTACTAACAGCAGATCGTAACATTTTTTTAAAGTCAACTTACGCGGAGATAAAAGAATGATGTTGGTGAAATATTGTCGATCAGGCTTCCCCAGACCCAGAGTGTACTGGTTCAAAGATGGCCACCCTCTGCGGCCATCAGAAAGGATACTCTTACAAGCAGAGAGAGATATTCATGGCCTGGAGATTCTGGAGGTGCAGAAAGAAGACATGGGAGAGTACTCTGCTTATATCAGCAATGCAGCTGGTTCTGCTTACTCCTCTGCCCGACTGATTGTACTGAGTATGTATAGAAGTGCTTGATAAAAACACTGTATTTTAAATACTTTAGTGAACATTTTTACAGTTAACTGTTCTTCGGATTAGGTCCGGGAGAGATTATGCCGCAGGATAAAAAAGGTAATATCACATTTATAATACTTGCAACTATTACTTTTAAAACATACAATACAATATTGTGTGTTAATGTGATTTTGTTTTACACTACATTTTCAGACTCTAAGGAGCCTTTGGTGCCACCACGCTTCCTTGAAAGGTTCAGCAACAGAAAAGTGAAAAAAGGAGCAAGTATCACTTTGTCTGTAAAAGTAGAAGGTTTGTTCACTTCACTTTTTAATCTTAACTCAGTTTGAACCCAGTGATGTGATTTAACATTTTCAATTCCCAGGCTTTTCATTATGTGGCATGTATTAAACATTCCTTTTAACTCTTTCAGGGTCTCCCACTCCCATGGTCTCCTGGCTAAAGGAGGAATCTTTGGAGGATGTCCTGTGGATCAAGCCTGATACTAAGGGATACAAAATAGCAAGCTCTGGGCGCCAGCACAGCCTCATCCTGCTGGACGTGGGAACAGAATATACTGGTGCCTACACCTGTATTGCCACAAACAGAGCAGGACAGTCGATCTGCACTGCCCATCTTGAGGTGGATGACAGTAAGTATAACAAAGACATCTAGGAACTTTGTATCATAATTTTAAAATGACCCTTAATTTCTTAGAGTTTGTTTCTTGGATTGACTGTAATTGCATATATTTGTTCCCCCTTTTTTCTTAGCACCACAACCAGAGAAAGAGACCAAAGCTGCAAAGTAAGTTTCTCTTTAAGACAGCGAATGTGATTGTACATAAAATATAGTATATACAACACATTTTAAAGACATACCAGTATCATACAAAAAATTTTAATTCTCCTCAGTGTACATGGAATCACAGTTAGTCCTCCAGAAGATGAGGCTGGCAAAGAAAAAGGTGAGACTTTATCCTGGCCTATATATTATTTATTGCCATACTTTCTTCTGTTGCTTATAATCCTATGCAGTATTGTGCAAAACAATTTTTTTAGCAATGCTATGATGGACATATATACACTATACAGTTTTACATTAGAACAATTAGAAAAGTGTTTTCTTGGCAGCATCCACAAACCATCCACCATTTCTGATCAAGTTTCTTCAGACTCAAGGATCAACTTGGCATCCAAATGAAGCTGCCACATACTAAGCCAAGTCCTTGCTGAGCTTCTTCCTGTCTCTCAAGAAAGAAACTCTTCCACTCCTATTTTGTTCTTGACCTCTCCATATTCCTGTATAGAAATCTTTTTCACTTTACCACTTTTCTAATATTTTTGTGTTTTTTAGTACTATGCATAAATTCACTATATTTTCTAGCTGTGTTCTAATAAAGAGACAAAAAAATGCATATATATGGTCACATATAGCAAATAGCAAATCTAATTTCGGCTTAAGACTTTCATACAGTACTGTAAATTATTTGAAATAAATAAAAACAGTCCTCACTCTATTTTCTCAATATAAAAACATAAAAAATAAATACTGTAGTAAATACTTTAGTGTTTCCTGCAGTAAATATATAAGAACACATGTTTATGTTCTTAATTCTTTGTCATCCACCATCAGAGGGTAAAATACCCTACCTAGGTGAAGTAGGAACAGAGGAATTCATTATGAAACTCACCTCCCAGATCACTGAAATGGTATCAGCAAAGATCAGTCAAGGTAAGTCTGTAGACCACTATGGACCACTTTGTCCATGCAATAAAACATTTGACTGTAAGACTGTAATTTCTTACTTACAATACCGTGCTTACTACTAGAGTTTTACTAGAGTAATATTGGGCACTATAACAGTATGTTGAGGAAGCATTCCAAGAGGAAACTTGAATAAATAACTTGAGTTTACTTAAACAGTTGATTTATTTAAAGCATCTCACAACAAAGTTTAGTGTAACTGAACAAACAATTTTATCTTAATAATAAAATTTAGCATGTAGCACAGTAGTAGCCCATTTAGCGTGGTGTATAGACAAAAACACAACCTGAGAGTTTAGCTACGCCGCTAGCTGTGCTTGTCTGACTTTGGCTGTGTAAATGGTAAACACTTGAGCTTCATGTTCATGTAATAATGATGAAGATGGGATGAAAATGAATTACAGATATTTCATTTAGTGTGATATTATTATTTTTTTTTTTAACACATGCTAACAGACCATAAATGGAATAAATATCTGCAGGCTTTCTATCCCTTTGCTAACAAAATCATCAGCTTTTTGATGCTGCATATGAAATATGCAAGCTGCCATGATTGGATTCTGTTGCCAATGTTATGTTGGAGTTAGATTTTATAGTGCAAGTTTTTCTTAGATGCTGGTCAGGTTTGGTTGAATTCAGTGAATTTCTGATTATTCAATAAATGTGAAAGTGTTCATTCTGAAACACTTTAATTCTTGAATTTGAATTCACATTCACCTGGATTTGAGGCCAATACCAAACATGACCAACTTTCCTGCATTTTTAGCACTTGTTTTTTGCAGCATGTTTTGATTTCTGCTTTGACTTAAAGTCTTAAAACCTCTCATTGATTCATACAGACACCTTTCCATTTTTACATCCATCAGTTTAGCAAACCATCCATTTAAATGCTCTTCCAATCATTAATTTGTTATTCAGACAGTTTACAGAATCATGAAGTGCTCCAGTGGATGAAATCTTGGCCCCAAACTACCAGTATGTATCTCAAGTGCATCAGTTTCATAATATCAACTAATTTTCTAAACAAAATATGATTTCGTGAAAGGTGTTAGTAGAACAATGTCGCAAAGGACGTGAGTATTTTGTTGTACATTTATTATACATATACAGGAAACATATATTAAGCTGCAATTAAAACCGTTCACTTGAAATTGTCTTTTCAATTGCATGCTGTCTGTGCACCTTTACATCTCATAGTGCATCATGAATATATATTTTATGTCCCATCATTTATATGTGGAGTGATTAGACGGTGTGTTTTGTTTGTGCTGTACCATAGTTGCCTGTTCCCACAATATTAATATCAGTAGTAATTAATTTTAGCACATTTTTACATCTACAATGTGTTTATTTTAAATCTAACTCTGAAATTATTAAATGAAGCACAGTTTTTGGAGGAAGTAAATTAACCACCAGTATATAATATATAATATATACAGTATTATACTCCCTCTTTTGACACAACAGTGTCTAAATAATTTTTAATTTTTAATTTTGAAATTGTTTAAAATTGTAATAATGTGACATGTTTAAGTACATGCACAGGCAACTTTTGTTCTTCTGATTAACTGTTCTTGCTGCACCAGCTTCTCTACGTGTACCTGGAGGCGACAGTGATGATGAGACCAAGACCCCTTCTCCATCACCTCATCATGGTCGGTCTCGTCCTCCCTCTCTCATTGCTGACTCCTCCTCAGAGTCTGATGAGGGGGAAGCCAGAGGAGAGGTGAGATATGGAAGTCTCTAAAGAAATATATTGTAGACATGACTTTTTACAGGTTATACACTTTGAATGGAGAAATAACTCTAAAACAAGGTTTATACATACAGTTTTCACTGATACAATAAGATCATCATCATAAAATCCTACCTACCTGATTTGCTGAGACTATTGTTATTTGTATGTCTGAGTTCTATGGTACATTGCATTAGTGGTGATATTAGATTTTGCATCTTATTAAAACAACAATGCTACAAAGTAAAAAAAACCAAACTAGGACACCGCACATAGAATTGAATCAAGCCTTTGTTAGAACAGAATTTAGCATTTATATATTGCTATCACTATTTTTTAAAACCCTATGTGTTATCATAAATATTCTTATCTTTAAAGATGTTTGACATCTATGTGGCAACGGCTGACTACAATCCCACCATAGCAAGCAAAGAATCTATCTCACTGAAAGAAGGACAGTATGTTGAAGTTTTAGACTCAGCCCATCCACTCAAATGGTTAGTCCGGACCAAACCAACCAAAACTACACCATGCCGTCAGGGGTGGGTCTCACCAGCCTACTTGGACAAGAAACTCAAAGTATGTCTCAAGACTATAGTCTCCAATTTAAGTTTAATAATAAACAGGTAATTATAGAAATGTGTATTGTTTCAGCCCTCGGCTGACACAGGTGACCTTCCAGAGACAAGTGTAGAGGAGGTGTCTGAGGGTGAATACAAGAGGAAATTGTTGTAAGTACAGCCTTCGTACACTCACATAGCAAATACTAAGTTAATCAAAGCACCATAACAACTATTGTTTCATCTTCTTAGTCAATTGACCCAGGACTTGATAAATGGAGAATCGGAGTTTATAAAGGAGGTCGATTTCTTTACATCCCATCACCTGAAGCATGCAGACAGCACTGACGCGCCACCTGATGTCAGCAGCCAGAAGGAAGCCATATTTAGAAACATTGATGATATCAAGTCTTTTCATAGCATGTAAGTTCACCTGTTAATAACTATTCATTCTTGTCTATTTTTACAAAAAATGTAACAGCATATCTGTGTTTGCATCCCGCAGACCATTTTAAATTTTTTCTAAGAGATTTCCTTTGATGTCCCTTAATCAGTTCTCTCCACCATTTGTTGTTTTTAGGGCATTCCTCCCAAAGCTGAATGACTGTGACACAGATGATGACATAGCCATGTGCTTCCTGAAGAACAAGGAGGGCTTTGAGAAGTACCTCCACTATCTTGTTGGTCAGAGTCAGGCAGAATCAGCTGTCAGTGATAAAACTGTCCATCAGTTCTTCAAGGTAATACAACTCCTCCTTTTGAGCCTGACCTTTTATTGTACATAGTACTTATTTTCACCTGTTGCTGTGTTGGTGTGATTGTAAAAGGACATTTGATCAGAATAACTACTAGTATTAAAACCACTATGTTGCAGGAGTACACTGATAAAGAACAGGCCAGTGCAGACCCTGCAGGTCCCCCAGTACGCAGCATCAATGCCTACCTCCAACAGCCACTGGAAAGGATACAGAAGTACAAGACTTTCCTCAAGGTGACATTTTTACACGGAACATGCAGTAGTCTTAGGGCACTGTATATATTTGCTTCCATGTGTACAGCATTTTGCTTTTTAGACTATTATCACTTCAGTTGTGGTGAAAGTTCTGCTTTATCTTCAGGAGCTAATTCGAAACAAGGCAAGAAATGCTCAGAACTGCTGCCTCCTAGAAGAAGCGTATGCAATGGTTTCTGCGCTGCCTCAACGCTCTGATAATACTCACCACGTTTCCATGATCGAGAACTATCCTGCCACACTTGACGTGCTTGGAGAACCAATAAGACAAGTAGGATATTGTTACTATCTGAAGAACCTGTTAATTAGAATCCTGATTTTGTGTTTGATTGTCTGTATTTTTTTTTTATACTAGGGACCCTTCCAAGTGTGGGAGGGAGCTCCTGGAATTAGAACATCCTCTAGAGGTCACCATCGCCATGTCTTCCTCTTCAAAAATTACTGTATAATCTGCAAACCTAAGAGAGACAGCAATACAAATACACAAGCATATGTATTTAAGAACATGATGAAGGTAAGACCATTTTCCTTTACTGTAACTTTCCTTGTTTTACAGCCTAAATTATATTTTCTGTATTCTTCTTGTTACAGTTAAATAACATTGATGTGAACGACACAGTGGAGGGTGATGACCGTGCCTTTGAGATTTGGCATGAACGCGAGGACTCTGTGAGGAAATACACCTTGCAGGCCCGAACTGTTACAATCAAGAACTCATGGTTAAGAGACTTAAGAGAACTGCAGCAGCGATACAGCATGCCAGCATGGAGTGAGTGGGACACACACACACAATATTATTTCCTGTACATATCCTGTTCAGTCTTTTTTATATTGCTGGGAATTTATTTCATTATTTTCCCATAATCTCTCACCTTTTGCTTTTGTAGGCCCCCCTGATTTTGATGAAATTCTGGCAAACTGCACAGCAGAACTGGGGCAGACGGTTAAGCTGGCCTGCAAAGCCACTGGAGTACCCAAACCTACAATCACCTGGTACAAGGGTGCGTACTCTTTGCCAGGTTCTTCTGATGAATGGATCTGTATATAGATTAGTAGGGAGTAATGGAACAAACACTTAACTAATGTCTACTGTTTACAAATGTTATCTGAGGCCAAGTGTGTTAAATGCACTCATAAAACACACCTTTGGCTTTTTGGATGCAGATGGACGTACAGTGGAGGCAGATCCTCATCACATCATCATTGAAGACCCTGATGGTTCCTGCACATTGATCCTGGACAACATGACAGCAGATGATTCTGGCCAGTACATGTGCTTTGCCACAAGCCCAGCTGGCAATGCCAGCACTCTTGGAAAGATCACAGTTCAAGGTAAGTGACATCACAATGTACAAAAATAACAGATTTTTTCTAACTGGAATTAACGTAGTGAGACGTAGTTAGTTATTTTTCTCAAAAGCATCAGATTTTGTTTGCTGAGTTATCAAATTATTAATTTGTGCGTCGCTGTGGTACGCTTTACTGTACTTATAACATTTAATGCATTTTGATATGTTTTGCAGTACCGCCACGTTTTGTGAATAAAATGAGGAATGCTGTCTTTGTTGCTGGTGAGGATGCTCAGTTCACCTGCGTCATACAGAGTGCCCCCAGCCCCAAAGTCAGGTATGGATACATTACTTACTATGAAACTGAAAATGTTTTTGTTCACATTTAATAAGGTATTTAAAAATTGGTCCCTCTGTTTTAAACACTGTTGTCCTTGTGCATTTGTTTAAGGTGGTTCAAAGATGGCAGACTGCTAAGTGACCAGGAGAAGTATCAGACTTACAGTGAGCCCCGTAGTGGGGTTCTGGTCTTAGTAATCAAAAACCTGACAGAGAGAGATCTGGGACACTATGAGTGTGAGGTTGGTTAAAACTATTCAGTACAATACTCCCATTATATTTGTATCATAGAATGTTTTTAAAATAACGAGGAACAACAGTTCTTGTAATCTTTGCATAAAGTTGTGTTAATGTTAACGTTAAGTCAATTGGTTACGTTAATTTGGTCATATAATTATGTGCACACGATTATATGTACACTCTAAGTCAAGTGACATCAATTACTAACTAAAGATATATCCCTGCTGTTGCCAGCTTTCCAACCGTCTGGGTAATGCCAAGTGTGCTGCTGATTTAGTCCTACCCTCTGCTGTGGCTCGCACTGGTGAGCAAGCAATCACTATTGAAGGTAAGAAGACAGACTTTCTCCTTAAACAGACTCTCTTGTATCTCTTCGCAAAATATAAATGTATTTTTTCAGGTAGTAGAAAAAAATTTTAATGGAGGATTAAGGATGATGCATCGCATACTCTTCAGTAGATGTGCTGTCTGTTAATTCATGTTGCTTTGTCTGTTAAATTTGTTTCTCCCTGGTTCCCCCATAGTTACTGAGCAGGAGACTAAAATACCAAAGAAAACCATCATCATGTAAGTCTGAACATGATCAACAATGACTCTCATGCATGAAGTATATCTGTTGCCAGTAGGATGCCAGTACAGTTTCCTTTTTGTATTAGGGTTAAGAGGAAATGTCTTGCATAGGCAAGAGATGTATTTTCATATTCATCAGAAAACATCAGGAATCTTCAGACATATTAGTTTCAGGACAGACTTCTGTTCCAGTTGTTGGCAGCTGTTATATAAATAATGTTTGGCCTTGTTGTGCAGATAATACTTGTTATAACAGGACATAGGCTGAGAGGAAATTCGGACCCTGTTGCATATATGTTCGCTCCAACTGGCCCCATGTATGCATTGCCATGTAGTATTTAAAGTGTGAGTGCAAAGACTTCTATCACAAAGATGATGAAAGGATGGGCTGTTTTCACCAGAGTGCTGTCATCTTCAACAGGCAGCTTTATTAGAACAGCTGCTTATACAACATGCATGAATACAATATACAAAGGTGATGAAAGTGCATCATCTTACAATAACTTTTTAATTAAGTGTATTTTATCTTGTATATTTTCAAATACAAGCAGATTGTCAGTTTACCTGTGACCAAGATCACTTCAGTCTGTTGTTACATCTTTTTTAAACACAGTGTGGCACAAAGTGATAAGTGCTTCTTTAACATCAGACTGTCCTCTCCAGTTTCTGGGAGTCATCTCTTCCTAATTAGTTACACAACTCAGTGTTACTGAGTGACTTATGAGTGGCTATTTAAGCCCACCACTTTGAATCATGAGTGTGAAAATTGCATGCAGCCTGATATTTTGAACAGAAAGTCCTTGTGCATAGCTATAATAATGCCTGTGCCTGCCTGTTTCTCTTTCTTCCAGTGAGGAGACTATAACCACTGTGGTAAAGAACCCACGTATGAGGAGGCACAGATCTCCCGGTTTGCTCATTACTGGTGCCCACCGCTCTGAGACTTCCACCCCAGAACCCCCTACAGCCAGGCCAAGGAGGATGTTCACTCCAAGAAAGACCACCATTCCTACCCTTTGTGTCACTGAGCCTGAGGGTGCTGCAGCCCGTGCTGTGGAGAGCAAGCCCAGGTGGGTTGAGGTGGAGGAGGTAATTGAGTACAAAGTCAATAAATCTCCCAGGCTTCCCAGAAGGAGAGGCATCTCACCTGCAGGCTCTGATCGTGCAGCCACTCCCTCTAGACCCAAAAGGTCTCCACTGGAAAACCCAAACGCTAACAATTCCAACAATAAGCTGGTGGAGCAGGGTCAGGCCCAGCTGCAGGGAGACATCGGCAGCCAGCCACTCTCCTGGGAAGAAGAAGAGGAGGGTAATACTCCATCTGGTATTGCCTCTGAGGAGCCACATGAGCTCTCATCTGTCCTAACTGCATCTGGAGAGGACAGCGATGACCTAGATGATCAACAAACTGTCATATTTGAACCCGATGATGAAGATAATGATCACAATCTATCCAGGAAGCAAGAACCTAAGGTCCTGAAACAAGGAGATCATGTTTTGACCCTTGAGGACTTGGAGGACTACGTTCCAGAAGAAGGAGAAACCTATGGAGCCTCTGACACCCACAGTGCCACTACTGAAAAGCCATGTGAGATCTCTGTGCTTCAGAGGGAGATAGGAGGGTCCACAGTGGGACAGCCAGTGCTCCTCAATGTGGGCAGGCCCGTCATGGTCCCCAGGCAGAGGAGCGGCTTCTTCACACGCTTCAGGGAGCATCTGTCTAGCAGCCTTTTCACATCCACTGTCCCCCAAGCCAGTGGAGCACAGTCCAGAACAGAGAGGCACGTCCCCATCCAAGTGAGCCACGCAAAGCTGGAAGTGAAGCCTTCATACTGCTCAGAAGTGCAAAGAGCTGAGGGTGGGCAACAGAGCTTTAAAACCAAAGTGTCAACTCAGACCTATGGATACACATCAGTGGGAAACCCAGTCACGCTCCAAATTAGAGATAACCTTTATCAGAACCAGTAGAAGCAACCATTTGGTAGTACCAGCCCTCTTAGTCTTAAATGGGAACTTTTCTACTTACATGTGGAAAACATCATATGCTGACCTGAAGTGTATTCACTGCATTTGTCAAACCATTCCACTTTGAATCTTCCCATTAGAAAACCAACACATCCTCTTTCTTTCTTGTCAAATGGTTAGAGTCAGATGGTCTTTGATGGAGGCATAATTATGTCCCTGTAAGCAGGTTTCAGTTTCATTGCAACTGTAAATGTCACATATACATGGTGGACAGGAGCCAAGACATGAAGGTTTGACATTTTACCGATGAATAATTTCATCATCTGAGTTGAATTTGAAAAACACCATGTTTCACTTGCACATACATACTTTCACAAAATCACTGACGGCTTTTGCTATATTCAAAAACAAAGACATAAGCAATACCTTTAGATTTATCTGTAGATTTCCAGTTTACTTTTTACCTTTCAGAAGCTGTCTTGCAGTGGATTCCTGAAACAGCCAGTGTTGTTGTTTTATTAATGAGGTCATAGCTGCTGTATTGATAAAGGTTAATTCAAATATTCAACAGTGATTATGTGAAGTTGGCAGAACTGTGGTGACCACTGTACTCCACGGGCTGTCAAATATAATAGAAGATGTGATCACATTATAGTCATCTTGACTAAATCATGTCTTCTCTACTAAGTTGCTTGTTTGTGAATGATTTCTTGTTGAGCTAATTATAGACTTATAGTTTACCTTTTAGTTGGTAAACATGTACATTATGACGTTTTGGTGGGCAGAGCATAGATGGAGGCAAAACCACCCCCTCAATGCGTTCACTAATAATACTGGCTACCAAGATATGCTGGTTTGTATTTATAAAACACACTTTTATTTGACTATATACAGCCACTCACTCTCTGGGACCGGGAGTATTATTTGAAAAAGTTAACATTAACCAACGGGACCAGATTTCCCGACAGTTACACACTCACTCACTGATGCCTGTGCCTTTATCACCTACTGAAGATATCATCCTGCTGTGTTCCTGGATGACTGAATTAAATGCGTAAAGACTCTAACTTGAAGTTTAATTTTCTTCCAGCTGCCACTACCAGTCAAAAACTTTTATGTACTTAGAAAGTTACCATAGAAATCGCCTAATATTATTGCTTCTTATTAGTTTCCAATTTGTGATTGTTAAACACCATCAACAGAGACAATGTTTAACTAATTAATCTAACCTGACACTAACCAGTTGTCTTCATTTTTTTACATTAGCAGCTGGTGTGAAATATAACTTTAAGTCAGAACCAATATGTCTTTGATTCTGGTACCCAGTAACACTATAAGATAGTATTTTCTGTAAATGATGTAGCTGAAGTATGTTTGCCTCCAGCCAACACTGTAAAAGGGTCATAAAAATATTTCTACAAGTAAACCATTTGGTACTGTAGGTGAACTGACAGTCTGTCCGATGCCTGACTGCATTTGTTGGTGTTGCAGTTGTTATTGTGAATTGAATGTTATACTCTATATTTTAGATATTGTTGTGTCTGTTGATGCAGTGCAATGATCACAGGGATATTCATATATAGATATTTAGATAAATGACTGCATGTATTTGCTTTCCCAAAGCAGATGTGTTGATGTGTTCAAACAAATGCAAAATACTTGACATCTCTGTCACCATTATTTATTTTTAAAAAGTGACTAGAATAATTGCCTCCTTAAGAATGTGTGGTGTGTGTGTTGTTTAAAAGTATTTTAGACAGCTGCAAGTATGTTATGTAATAATTGTAATGGCACTAATAGAATGTACTTGCTTGCACTGTACAAGCACTGTAGTTTTTGGAAACCTGTTTGAGTACTCAGTGTTGAATCTGAATTAAAACTGAATTAAATACTAATAATTCTTGTTTCAGGATTGAGACATTTATTGACGTTTCAACAGATAATATGGTGTTACTGCTGGATGTTTAGCGGGCTTAAAAAATACATGATATTGTTACACAACATGCACAATATTATACTAGCTGAAGTCTAAATGGCAAACCAAAGGACTGTGTGCGTCTGAGTGTTATGTAGCATTTGCAGAATAAATTATTTAGTGAATGTTTTACATAATAAAATGGTCATAACAGGAACATAAAATTATCTGCACTATGGAAGAGGAGTTACACCATGCCTGAGTAACATATTTAACATCTGTGATATATAAAAAATATTAAGAACACATGCCAATTTACAAATGGATAATAAATGTTTTTCAGCTTTGAAGTAGAAAGGAGATTTATTGTGTGCTTGATTCTATGCAATATAAAAAAGAAAAGTTCTCCTCAAATTTAAAAAGCTCTCACTTTGTTAGGAATCAAAGCACTCCGCTGAATATTTTTTACTTAAGAGGTGAAGCTGCAACGTGTCATAGAATATAAAAGTAAAGAAAAATACAACTGTAAAATTGTTCTGTAATAGCCCCCCAAAATAAAAAAAAGCTAGTGACATTTTGTGCATCTGCCATGTGATTTAGTCTTTTTGTAACATAACCAAGCTTCATTAGCACATTAGCACACTAAAAGCATGTACCAGTAAGTAAACAGCTGCCGTGTTTTCAACGGATCAGTAATAATGGGGAGACTCTCAAAAGAAGGCTAAACATGCAGCTCAGGTATAGACAGAGGTGCTGGTTGTGGTTAGACCAGTGGTCCTCAAGGTACACTGTCCTGCTTGTTTTCCAACTACACCTGTACATACAGCTTATGATTGGCTGAACATCAACAATCAGTGGGTAGGACAGGAATAATTGGAAAGCAAACATGACAGTGTATCTTAAGGACCAGGGTTGAGAACCACTGGGTTAGACAACCAAAAAGTAGATAACCACCTTGTTCCGCTACTTTCATTCTTGGTTCTTCAAGGGTCTCCTGTTGTAATGCTGGTATCTCATGACTTTCCATCATCAAACTCACATTTCACTATGTGTAAATACATTTCATTATTAACAGAATGGCTGTTTATACCCTTGAAAAAAAAAACATTTATCTACATGATGGAATTAAGTTACGTTGTTCCTTAACTGAGTTAGATCAGGTGGGTGAGAGGACAAAGATGTAAACAGTAAACCTGTGTTCAGTACATCTGACAGAGACCATCCTGCAAACCACGTCAATTACATATCTTTCCTTCATAGAAATAAAAATAAAAACATGAAAAGCGCTTTCTATTATATATATAAAAAAAATCCACTTTACAGTATGTTATCACATAGTAATAACTACTTCTAAACATTGTAAAACCTGCTTTTTGTGCATCTGTGAAGGATTCAGAGACCACCATCGGAGGGAATGTATATGGCTGGAATGGAGGTCTGTGGTTTTGTGAGGAGTGGCTGCGCAGGACAAAAAGGTGTCAAGGTGACATCTCCTATGAAGAGACGATTTTCTTGACCTTATTAATTTCCTAGAGAAGAAAAAAGATTTAACTCAATACTAGCCTGGAAATACAGACACATTTACAACAATGGATTCAGAAATTTGAACCATCACTATTTGCCTAACTTTTCCACACAGTGACCACTGTTGCCACAAATAGTAATGATAAGACACAGTTGAACTGAAATTAACTTAATTTTTCAAGATTAGCATGTTACCTGTGATAAGCTAAAGTGTCACAGGTTACTTGTGTCCAACTGAAGACAGCAAGAAAACAGAATACAATTATAATCAGATAATTAAAAGAAGAATTAATAGTTCTTGTTATAACAAGAAAACATTTTAAATTATGATTTTTGAATGTCCTGGAAATTTATTGTTTATTGTACTTTACAAATATTTGCATGTTCAGTTTATGTATAAGTTTATTTTAGGAACTTTACATTAAATTCTTTTAAAACTCTCACATACCCTTTGCAGAACTCCATCTATGATACATAATATATATCTATACATAATGTCATTAAAAGATAATAAGACTCCAGGTGCTAAAATAAGCAGCTACAGTCCAGACTTGACACCCAATGAAAAAAATGTGCTGCATTATAAAGCTAAAATATGATATAAGAGCCCCAAAAGTCGAGCAGCTGAAATCCTCCAAACAATAAAGGGAAACTTTTCTCTCTCTACTGCTACAGAGTGCCGTTAAAAGAGAGGAGATGTCCAGGTCCCAGCTTTTTTGACCTGAACCTCTCACTTTGTACACAAGCTTTACACAAATATAGTACCTACACCGATTTTCATTTAGGGTACAACTTATCAGAATGATCCATAATTTCAACAGCATTAGTAACTCACCTCAAGAAGCATATTTTTTAAGCGCTCATAGGCATCATCCAAATTATCGTTGACAATTACAGCATCAAATACACCAGTCTCTTTACCTAGAAAGACAAATACAGTAATTATGCCCATAATTTAAGCAACAATGTGGTTTTGAAGTTTCAGTTTTTGTGTACAAACGACAAATACTTACCCAACTCCATATCCACCATAGCTGCATGTAAACGCTTTTGGAGGCTCTCCTCGGACTCTGTTTTTCTGTCTCTTAAACGTTTTTCCTGCAACGACAAAACCAACGAGGTTAATCAGAAGACATCCAGAAATATTCACATAGCGCCCAAAACCCATGTGATCGAGTGAGTTTAGTACAAAAGAAGCTCAGGGTCACACACAGGAACTTCTGTCCAGTTAGAAAACAGGATCCTTTTAGATATGTGCATATTCATTCAGTGAAATGCATTTCCATATGTTCTCACCAGGACTGCCATGGATGGCGGCTGGATGGAGATGTAGATTGGATTTAGGTCTGTTCTTTTGATGTTCCGCACACCCTGCATATCAATGTCAAGTATGCAGATGAGGTTTTTGGCCTGCACGTCTTGCACAGCAGCTTTACTCGTCCCGTACATGTTCCCTGAAAACTCTGCACTCTCAATGAAGTCGCCCTTGTCGATGCCTGCCTGCATCACCTCCCTTGTAACAAAATGGTAATCTGGAACCCCAGAATGACGAGACATATGGAATTCATACAAAGACAGTTAGAAAACCATTGACCAGAAACTCAGAAAAGTTGTAGTTAGCATGGTGATGAAAGAGGAGGAATATGCAGTACCTTTGCCATTCTCTTCTCCAGGTCGAGGATTTCTTGTTGTATCTGAGGAGTGATGAAACAATAATGTCACAGTCTGTACCAGAGTTAAACGTAGAGGTCAAACTATAAGTGATTAGTCCCTTAAAACACTAGTTTAAAGACACACAATCAGCAAACAACTACGCTAATGTCCGAGCATGTTTTCTTTTAATACAAATGATTTTAAAAATATGTGAATATTTGCTAGTTTTCTCTCTTTTGCATCAGTGTATCAGTAATTGCTAAATAAATTAATAATTAAAACTTTCCAGTAGGTATAGCTCTCTAAAGAACATGACCTACAGTTTTGATTATACTTGACACAAAGCCCAAACCACTAACACTACTCCTAAATTCTTACTATTTCAGTCATGGACTGAGACACTTACGGGAGATGCTGAAGCCAAATACGCCATCATATTCCTTCAAGAGCTTCTTCAGCAAAGTGCTCTTCCCTGCCCCAGATGGGCCACTAAACACCACAGGCCTGGGTCCAGCCATAGCTGAAAGACAGGTGGAGAAATGAGAAGGACTGAGTATCTATGAAGCTGGAGGGACGACAGAGATAGAGACTTTCCACCAACACAGCAGGTTAACGGGTTTAGACAAGCCACTCTGCGTAGGATAAGCATAATAAAATGATAAGCCAGCACTTCTTGAGCAAAAGCAATCAACTCCTTAACAAGCTGAGGTTACCATGGCGCTGTCTAGAAACTGTGATTCACTAGAGACCTTCTCTCATTGTGCAGGGAATAGTAGGGAAGACTGAAACAATTAAGAATTGTTGAAGACTGAGTGTAAAACTGCTTATAATACATATGTATACTCATAATCAAGTAAATTATAAAATTCACTCCCTTTAAATTATGCAGCCATTAAATCTCTAATTAGCCTGTACACAGAGCTCTTATGATATACAGTACTACGCAAGACATGCAGCTACACAGCATATTACTGTGAAACATTTTATGTTATTCAATTTTTAGATGCTGTTGAAGTAAAGAATAAAGTAATAGCTGCACTCTTCCTCCTCACTGTGTGTGAAAAACTAATCACACAGAGCTCACGCTAACTGTGACTGTGTGTGTGTGGGGGGAGTGTGTACGTAAGCAGCAGGGAGGAGGAGAGAAAGACAGAGGGCAGGGACATGTTTACACACCAGAAAAATTAGGTGGTAAAGAAATTAAATATTTTGAGTGGATTACACATAATTACGAATCCTGAGACAACCCTTCATTTGCCTTAGTACTGTAATTACAGGTGTTGGTGCATAAGCTTTTTCATCATCATCGCAAGTGAAGAAAACAATACAGTACAACAGGAAGTCAACTGTGTGAGTCACCAGCAAGAAATAAGCTACAGATCTACTATTAAGCTGCAAAAACAACTATAAAAACAGCTAATGTTATCCTTTGTTTACTAGTTTGGGATCTTTTACTTACATCAATGTCAGGAATCAAACAGGTTGACAATTAATCCAAAGTTGCTGATGTGTATCAAATACTAGCCTAATCCAACTTTAAAAACAAAAGCAAATCACACAGGCCTCAGCACGTTTTTTATAGCCAATAATAAAAAATAAAAAAAAAATCACAGAATTACACAACGTTTACAGGCAAACCAGCTGCAGTGATGTTTACAGGTGCAAATGACGGGAGTGCAAATGGAGTTATTCTCCATTCCTTCTTAAATACTTCCTGTAAACAGCAACGCAGCGAATTAAAGGTACAGGAGATCCTTTTTCAAGTCAAAGCTTCAACATCTGCATTGGTCATACATGGAAATCATCCTGCAACCACAACCTGTAACACAGGATTTTCAGGTTTTCCTCCATCTGGGCAAATTTAATTATCTTTCTGTTTTCCTTTTGAAACAAGCAGGGAAACGACTATTTTCAAGTATGATTAAGATAATGGACAGATTTGTGATATGTTTTAGTCTAAAATGCTGAGATATTGAATTTACAATGAAGTAAAGTAAAGAAAAGCAGTTTGAGAGGCTGCATCCTGAGAATGTTTGGTATTTTCACTTTCACAATTATCAAATCAAATAATCATTAGTTATAACAAGTTATAACTTGAATAAACATTGATAACAGCAGTCAGGATTAAAACATGATATCACTTACTAATAATTAGTGCTAGAAAACTCCAGCTACTAAAACCTGATCACAATGCATTACATGAAGTATGTAAACAGGAACCAGATGTAATATCTTTCCAAATGTAAATAGTTAAAATATTGATATTTTATCATTATTAGTTTGGTTGTTCTCTGTTGCTGATCACACACATTTTTTAATTTTAAAAATTCGTTATAAAACAGAATCAGGTGAAAAGTTTCTTTCTGATCCCTCATGCTAACAAACTCTGATCCCAACACACAGAAGCTCTGTGTCTTGCTCAGCAAAGAAGACTTTTAAAAACTAATATTCAATAAGATCTTATTTGTATTTTTTATCTTAAACCTGCCACTTCCTCTCAGTCACACAAGATCAACCTGTAATACACTGATTAAAGCTGCATAACAGGAAATAAGAGACACATGAGCAGCACAAGGCTGACACTTTAACTTGACTTTAACCATGTGCGCTAAACGTCATGTGATTGATATTTGACTGAAGGAATATTTAAAACATGTGAAATCTATTACATCTCAGCAGTCAGCTATGTGTTCAGCACTATAGCTGAAACATGTTTTATACAGTGAGTGTCACAATATTGTGCTAGAATTATCTAACAGATTAAAAAACACTAACCCAAGCATTGTTAAATGCACTTTGACTCACTGATAGGAGCAATAAAATTATGCAAATGAATATTTGAATATATTATATTAAAAAGCCTTATCAGTGGGTTATACTGGTCAAACACAACACTATGTTCAACACTGTTGAACCGTTAAAGGTTCCACATACTTTGTGTGTTTACATTTTTAGTCATCATGTAATCCTGTCAGGGAAGGTCCCAAATTCATTATGCAGAAAAACAATGAGCCTAGTGTAATTAAGAGCATTCCTTAGAGATAAGAATGAGTTCTGCAGCAGATAGTATGGCTCCTACAGAGCCCTGATCCCTGAGACAGGCCACAGAGGAACTATTTCACCTTCTCTAAGCTAGACAAGATGTTTGCAAGGTACCTTCACAAACTGTGCAGAGTACAAAGCGTCACACCAAATACTGATTTAATGTAGTTTTTGGTGTGTGTATGTTTACTGCAGGTGATCTGAATTCAAGTTCTCAAATGTAATGTTTTTATTATTTTACAGGTCAGTGTTGTGGATTGTAGCCTATGTAGCCACGCTTTTGGTTGATGTTTAAGTCTGTCAAGAAGACATACAAATAAAACTTTTTCGCCTGTGAAAAATTATACTGGGAGGTTCCCATGATTTTTCCTTTTGCTCTGACACTAAAGCAATTCATCAGGAATATAATCTACATAATAATCTATTAACAAATCAGCATATAACAGCTGAGTTACACATCATCTCAATGACAAAATACCCCCACCAAAACAAAAAAGAACGACTTGGTATATTAATGATTACACTACAAGGGACACTGAATGAGCTTAACTTAATCCAGCTCAGTGAACTGACAACAATCATCTATTGTCGTAGTAACATCAGAAACAACCTGAAGAAAAGGAATGGCAGACACACAGCTACAGTGATGCAGCAGACGAATCAAACATAACGACATCGAAGAATCAAAAATCCTCCTTCCTACCTGAAAATAGCCTGGAAAAAACTCTCATGTACATGTGTAAGGTTACTCCAAGCGTTTGGGGCCGTCTGCGGAGGAATTTACCCTCCTCTGCTGCACTGTGAGTCTGCTCTGGGAGCCATTAGGGGGAACTGTGCTGCCTGCGTCATCACTACGAGCCAAAACATCAACACGTCACGTTCACGAACGTCGAGAATGTGCGCGACAAAATGCAGAAACGTGGAGTTTTATTATTATTAGCAACACAGAACGGATGAAACAGACACTTTAAACCACATATGTGTAATTGAGCGGTAGCTGTAGCCTCTCATTTGAATGGGAGACACATATGAGCATAGCCAGACACAGTTTGACATCTGTAGTTTTGTTCTTAGGCCGCAGAGTAACGCTAAGGTGTTGCTCTTTAACGTTAGCATAGCTTAGCTTAAGTTCAACGCTGTCTACGCTAGCGCTCTGTACACCCTTTAGAAATAAATAACCGGCAGGGTTTGTCACTGCTTCAGCTGTCTTAGTAAAAACTAGTACTGAAAGGCATCGCTCCGGTCAACAGAGGAAGGTTAATCTTACTCCAAAACTCCGTGGTTAAATGTTGAAGGCCTGATCAACTGCGTTGCTCCTGTGCTAAAGTAGCTATCGTTAGCTGGTGGAGCCAACGACCCGCTGCCGTCCTGTCCACGTTGAGCAACTGACTAACAAAGATGTTTGGTTCCTCAAGAGCTGGGGGTGTCCGAGGAGGACAGGACCAGTTCAACTGGGATGACGTAAAAGTTGATAAACACAGAGAAAATTATCTCGGTAAGTCAAGCTATCAGCGCTAACCAGTCTACTGTCAGAGCAAGACATTCAAAAACACAGTTAAAGCAAATACAGTGGCTCCGTGAGGTGCCCTTCCTACCTTTTGTTGCAGAGTCCCTCATTACACAGTGTCTGGGCTAATATAGCTGTTTTTCCGTCCGGTTTTTGACTCTATAAACAGCAGGTGCTAGCCTGCATAGCTTTCTCTCTGAGCAGACACTCTACTGTCTGAGCCCACACTGCAGCCAGCGTGTCAGCAGACCAAACAACTACGTAGCCCCCACCACAGCTGTGACCTAAAAAGATAAAGGAGAATAAGGTTACACAATTTGTTCGCCAGATAAACTTTTTGGGGACACACGTTCCAGTTAGCTCGTGAAATAGCGATTAATATGAAGTTAAAGTTTATTGTAACCAAACACATCCTATCATCAGTTTTTTTAAAAATCTACAGGTGAGAGTACGACCCAAAATGTGACCTGTCAAGAAACTTAATTAGTATGTCAAATGGAAAAAAATACCCCAAACATGGTGTTTATTTGGATTGTTAATATATAAACACCAGTATTTTTATGAGATGCACCATTTTGGGGGGTAAACCACCATGTAAGAATTTGAATAATAAATCTTTTCTCTAAAATCACAATGATAATGTATTGTATGTCTTATACTAACGTCCCGCATCATCTTTCTAAATTCTTATTGTGTTGTTTCCAGGGAACTCTTTGATGGCTCCAGTGGGACGGTGGCAAAAAGGCAAAGATCTGACGTGGTATGCAAAGGACAAAAAAGGCTGCAAAGCTTTGTCTAGAGAGGAGGAACTTGCTGCTGTAAAGGCTGCAGAACAGGAGGCGCTGATGGCTGCTTTGTATGTATCAATTTCTATAAAAACAAGATCAGCGACAAATTAATAGGTGAAATAGAACTAATTCAAACTATTTTTTATTTTTTGTTTAGAGGGCATAAAAATATAAAGAGGCAGCCAACTGGCCTGACCAAAGAGGTATTTCACAGTTTGGCTTTCACTCAAAAGCCTTTTTAAAAGTCAGAGAATTTGTCTGCATAATAATGTTGAATAAACTGAATTTTAACAATTTTCAAACCAGGACCTTATAGATGTTTGCAGAAGGGAAGAAGCTGAGGGTGAAGAGAGAAATGTAGACCGCGTTTCAGGCTTGGGAAGCTCCAGGTGAGTATTGTTTTCTGTCCTTTAAAAAAGAAAACGTTGCTCTGTTTTTGTACTGTTACACTTAATTTAAATGTTCCTCTTGACATTCAAGTGTTTAAGTGTATTCTTCCATCTACAGCGCAGGATCAAGGAAATTGGTACTGTCCCAGAAAGAAAAGGAGGCTGCTAGGATTGGCTTACCTGTTTTTACAGTAAGTACTTTTACTCTTCAATGCTTTTTTGAAATGTTACATTAAAGGGGATAGTTCAGATTTGAAAAGGTAGACGTTAATAATGTATGTGGTGATCAGTTTAATGGATGAACTTGTTCTTTTGCACTTGTTGATATTAAATCAAACAGGTCTTGTGAATTTGAGTAGTATTAGTTGGGGATTTTATTTCATGTGTTTCATAACATGTTATTACACGTTTATTACATGTGTTATAGAAAATTTAAAAAGCGCTTTCTTTGCAGCACCACAAGACAGAAGGTCGTTCAGAAACCTCAACAAAAACGTCTGAGAGTGCAGGAAAAGATGAGGTGGAGCAACGGTGAGAACACATCATATTTGATATTTCAGAGCCAATGTGTAAAACACTAACATCGACTGGACAACATGAGACTGTGTATCCAGTTTTTCATGTTTTCAATAATTCCATTATTTCACTACTTTTAACTCTGTAGACACGAAACCAAAAAGAAGAAGAAAGAAAAGAAGAATAAAAAGGACAAAAAGAAGAAGGAAAAAAAGAAGAAAAGGCAAAGAAGAAGCTCTTCCTCCTCAGAGTCAGATGACGACAAAAAGAGGTTGGTTTATTTCTCCGTTTAGATCTTGTAGTTATTAGTGGTGACTTGCAACTAATGCGCACTTGCTATGAAACCAAAGCTTTCCTCTGCCACCACAAGAGGGCACTGGGGCGCTGTGGGACACACAGGAACCCGAAGCATTTCTTTATAAAATCCATGTAACGCAACATTGATAGATGTATCTTGTAAAGTGGGAACATAACAGATTGAACAATGTAATTTTTGTGCTATCAAGGGGAAATTGAAAATATAAAGGAACAGCTTATGGTGATGTTCAGAATTTGTGATAGAAGTTTTTATATATATTTAAATTCATTA
>OMLM01003098.1:263483-285555 GCA_900302695.1 Helostoma temminkii | reverse complement strand
ACACTAGTAGTCAACACTCCCTACCTGTCACTCAAGCTTATCTAAGATGACTTGTCAACCAAGCAAGTGCATGTCAAGAGACTGCCATGCGTGTGTGTGTGTGTGTGTGTGTGTGTGTGTGTGTATGTGTGTGTGAGAGAGAGGCAGAGAAAGAAAGAATGTGTGTGTATGTAAGAGTGAAGTGTTATCTGTAGTTTTATGAGCCTTCACATTATGTTAAAGAAGTTATTTTGAGTTTGTGTACGTTGTGTATATGTTTCGATAATCAGAATTATCATGATAGCAGACGAACATTATGAAATGGCCTTCGGGCGGCTGATAGACTGCTGTGTGAGTCGTACAAAGGAGCTGGTTTGGGCAATGCAGTGCTGGAACTCAGATGGACAGGCATGGGATGCCTCCCTCTGCGTCTCATGTACTGGATTATAGTTTGGGCAAAATCCCAAAGGAGGTGTGAAGCAGGAAACAAACCGAACATTATTACAACGACCCGCATCGTTGCCATGAGAGGATCCATGCTGGCTTCATCCATTGGCAACAAGTGCCACTGGGCACCCAACCCCACGCCTCTCACAGTAGGTGGCGCTACAGAGAGAGACAAGCAGGGGCAAAAGGATAAATGTGCACTAGTGTCGCCTGCCAATCACCTTTGTATGGTGATTGTCGGTCGCCTGAAAAGGTCGTTAAGGGGATTTACATAACATTTTGTGCTCCACCCTGGGTACATACGGAAATGTTTGATTCCATATTGAGTCATTATGGCATGAAGATTGTGCACATGTATTTTAGCAGCATGGTTCTTGGAAACAAAAGTGATGTGGTGACCTGGTTGGATGGCATTGAAGAGTATATAAAAAATGGAAGATAGTCAAGTTTCTTACTTGGGCAATACACTTATCTCTGTCTTTGCTGTCACAAATGACCTATAACAGTGTTTAATATAAATCTAGGCCCTGAAGAACAATTGTGTTGCCATACATGTGATGCAATCCCAATATTTGTTTGCAACATGTGACCCTTCCATTCCTCCAATCAAAACGGATGTGGGATCCATTGGTGTCAATGGGAGATATCCTGGGACATCCGTGACAGATGGTTGAGAAAAGCTCTTCGAGGACACACTTCCTCAGAAAGGACATGGGGGCCTCTGGCCTGGGAGGGAGAGTGTATTAAGAATGGGAATTGCTGGCTTGCAGGATGTGGGTATACTGGCAAGGTGTAAGGGTACACATAGAACACAACGTCCATGCCAGGGAATTGGATTTCCTGGTAAGGGATGACTTGGTTGGACGTGAGGTTACCATGGTCCATTTCTACAAATTCTTAGCGCCCATTAAATGACCTACATTTAACAAGACATTTTACCACCTTCAATGATCCCAAAGGACATTTTGACTGGTGTAATACTTGGGCCTGTTGCTCTTTCTTTGATTCTTCTTTGCTTTAACCATATACATAAGCTATGACGAGCCACTGCAAGATGAAACAATAGCGAGGATAAGGGTATTTCTTTGAAAGACTTTTTTGTTTCTCTCAGTGGGCTGGTTTGAAGTTGATTCATGTTTGATATGTATACAGGTTTTAACATTTGTCCCACCCCTGTTCCCTGTTTTAAATCCAGCTATATCCCATTGGAGGAGGCATCAAAGATTAAAGTGTGAACCTGTTGCACCTTGGGGTAGATAATTGGTTGGAATGCACAGCATGTTGAAGCAAGGCCTTGAGGACAACCAGCACTAACCAAAACCTGTGGCATCAAAACCAGGTAGATGTCCAGATTTGGCACTCGTGTTTTTTCACTTGTTGATACCAAATTATTTGTAATGTAACCTGCGGTTATTTCTCCAATATTCTGACATCTTTGACATTGACATGCCTATGATAAGTGGCCCTTCGGAGATGCTTCACGGTGACAGGGCTAAAATGCTCCCATGGTGGTCCAGTTAGGGTGAATTTTATTGCTAGTGACAAATGATATCTCTGTTATGTAAGCCCTGAATGATGATTTTTGGGCGTTTTTAATGTTGCATACAAACATGGCAAACACAGGCCCAAAAACACAATTGATCATCGTCGCCTCGATACTGCAAAAATATAAAAGTACCAAAGTAGTGTTATTCATCTACCATTCTGGGGATAATTGCTTCGATTGTAAGGTCTTCTTTATGTGTGTATATGTGTGGTTGTGTTTATGTGTGCGTGCTGCTCAACGCCGCACCTGTCTGCCTTGAGGCTGGAAAGGCTACAGCCTCTCATTTCTGGCTGGCACTCATGTAGTAATGCATTAGAGGGGTTGTCATTGTGGTTTATTGAAGGCCTCTGACAAGCTATTTGACACTCCTGACAGGGTCAGAGGTGTCAACCTGCTCAGACTGACAGGGAGATGGACACATAAGAACAAAAGCGAATTAGGCTGCTACTCGAGTCAATTGCAGGTTGCAGCCTTGGGCACTGCTTCTGCTCTGTGTAATTACCTCTGATGACTAGAGGAAAACAGCAGAAATTTAGACCATGTTCATGTACATTAGATCTTTTTGGCATATTAAATCGTCTTTACGGTATTTTTGCTCTTGTTATTTTCCATTTTCCATTCAATTTTTGTGCTTTGGTTTGAAACATTTTGCAAAATGTAAAACTAAAAAGGCTGCTAGACAAATGAAAGCCACATCAAAACAAATGTGAACAAATTAAAAGAACTGCTAAATGGGAATATATTTATAATTACCACCTTGTGTGACAATAGTTCTTAAATACGTAGAACTGTGTGCTTGTTAGAGCCACAGAATGTCAAACAATTTATCTGAAACTGCAGAGGATGAAAATAATAGAACAATGAATTCTAAAGTTTCAAATCCTTGTTAAGACCCTCCATCTTTCAAACTAAACTGGATCACACCAAGAATCTTCTATCCCTTTATTCTGTTTAGATCCTATAATCCCTGTGCCATTTTCCATTCTTTCTCTTTTTCTCATTTCAAATGGCAACTGTTTGGTTGTCCGGCAGTGGAACGTTGAGAATTTGTCCTCTCTGTGAAAAGAAAGTAACTATATTGAAGAAAGGACGAACAGCTTGACAGAGCCAAGAATGCTACGGATCTCTTTAAGTCCCATAATGAGATGTTTTCTCTGCTCGGAGCTTGTATTGACATGGAGACTAATGATTTCCACAAAGTAATAGATTGAGAGAGTAATGCACAGGGGTGGGAAAGACAACATGAAGTGATTTAAGTTGTAGAGTAGCCAAGATGCTCAGTGCCTCTTTTTGTATGGGATGTGAAGAGCTTTAATGATATTACGCCTCTGCAAACAAATGCAAAAGCATTTCATACATAATTTGCATATATCTTCAGAACCAGTGTGGAACTTGTTAACGTCCTATTTCAAAGAAAACATGTATTTCTTAACCAAAACAATATAGTTCTGTATTACTTAGAAACTTGGTTTTATGTATATACTGTCTGGTACTGCTAAGAGATTTTTAAAAAAGACAGGAACAATATGAAACTTTCCTGTGGTTCGAGACCTTCCAATTAGGGGCTAATGTTATCTATATTAACCCTTCGCCCCCTTGCTAACTTAGCTTTATTGAGGGAAGGGCAAGGGGGTTGGGGTTGCATCAATAAAAACAGCACTAAAAAGCAATTACAGTGCTGTGAAGAATGGGACTTGTCAGTAATTTGCTGTCTAAAACCGAGGAGATTGCAGGTCTGGGGCCGATTGGAATTCTGAGCCTGCAGTGCAGTGTGGGAAAAGCAGTGGGAAGGCAAGCACCACCCTTTGTGAGGTAATTACTGGAACTACCAGAGGCCAGCGCCTGTCCCTGCTAATGATAACCCCACTTCTCTCCCCTGCTAGTCACCTTGTAATTGATATACCCAATCTCATTCACCCAGGACATGTCCATAATAATTGAGACGAATTTTGAGTTGCATCTTTTTTTTCCTAATTTTGCCTTCCAGCCTAACTACCACCCACAACTGAACAAAGTAACTCAGAGTACAAAACAAAATGTCTATGAAAACACAAATGGAAAAATGAATGGAAACGGAACAAGAAATAGGAATATTAAGAGAGGGCTTTGGGAGTGTCCATCATAGAGCCATGACATTTTTCTCAAACGGATCAAACTGTCAGTCATTTTTTTACACGCATGCTGTCATTGGCGTAATGGGCATGGACAAGGAGGTAAACAGGAGTTTTCTTTTTCTAATATGGATCTTAATCTAGGGATTAACATGCATGACTGAAACTCCTGCCCGAAGACATACATGCTCATGCTACCTGCTGAACTTCTTTGAGGTGAAAAGGTGACTAATGAGCGATCGTGTCTGTGTTCTCCTCCCCTCTGCAAAATCAGGCCTGGGCGACCTCTTGACAACCTCCAGACTTGGCACCTCACAACCACATCTTACAGCAAAACATCAACACATGGGTCTCTCCTGAAAAATTACCATGCTCTAAACTAAAGACTCACAGCAGTCAGCGTGGCACACATGCAAGTTCAAACACACACCTGTAGGCAGTGCAGTGCATTAGTATATCTTCCATATCACCCTCCCCCTTTGTTATCATCCCACTTTGACTGATGTTCAGAGTACAGAGGTGGCAAGTATTCCTTTGTTGTTGTCAACAATACAAACAAGCACTTCAAAAGGGAATAAGGCTGCTTTACAGGTGTCACATCTCTTCTGATGATGGCTGTCCTCTTTAGAAATCTTGGATAACCCATCATTCTTATTCAAGGCAGCTGATGTACTTTGCACATTCCCCTCCTTAGCTGTAAAACAAGAAAATAAAATATCATCTACAGATGTTATAATGTTTCAAGACAACTATTAATGTAAAGAAGAGATTTATTTTATACAGTATGAGTGCATGGAGTTTGTTATAGAAATACATTATTATTATTATGTTTACGTGTTTCATTTTTTTCAAAAGTGGTAAAAAAAAGTGATTACAATTGTGTGATAAACAACACATTGGATAATCAGAAGTTTGAAGTCTGAAGTGTTGGATAAAGGTGTTAGTGCTCTCACGATTTATTTATTTTTAAAATAGAGGCGAGAAACAATAACACTTATTATAAATAAATAAATAAATTATATCTGATGTCATTGGAAGATTCTTACCAGGCATTAGTTTGTAATATTTTCATCTTGTTCTTGCGTGAAATAGTTACAAAGAAAAAATAAAAATAAAAATCCAGGATTCTTGATATGAATGAATTGAATTGAATACAAGAAAGTGATTTCATTCCAAAGGACACGCATACATCAAAAGAACGATTTCAAAGTCAGTTACATAATGAATTGCCCACATACTGCACTCCCCTCTGTATTTCATTTTGCCCCTCACCTTTGGTGTGTATGACCCATGAACAAGAAAAGCTTTGAGAAACACATTTTTAAAAGCTGCTCACACACATGCACAAGTTTTGAGCATTAGCAAAGCTGACGTTCTTTAAAAAGAACTTTTAACATTCTGCACACTAATTAAATGTAAAAATGATCACGTCATATATAAATATTAATCTTAGCTTGAATGTGTGTTATCAGTGATTGTCATGTTTGACTGAACATCAAAAGCCCTCAGGAAGAGTGAAACAGAAGCTAGTTGTAACCAAAGTGTGACTTCAGTGGGAGTATTTGCATCATGTCATTTGGGTGTGGGCCTTTGCACCACTCCACTGTATTTATTTCACTCCGGTCAGTCCCACAACAACACGGCTTTATTGAAATGCATGCAGATGTGTCTTGTGAAAGTCAGGGTGAAACTTGGGACATAAAATAAAAAGAGGACACTGATTGCAATTAGGCCCATTGTCCCCCATTTATATGGTTATTGGGTGGTGCCACTTGCAGTCTGGTCGTGTCAAAGTTCTCACAGTCAGGATGCCATCTCTCTCACTGGGGCTGCTGTAGCCTCCTCTGGCAACTATCTGCTAACAATGTTCATCTCACTTGGGTGACAAAGCTTCTAGGTGGGTCTATCCGAAGGGAAGGGCCCATTTCCTTCAGCCACAAGACATCGTTGCTGCAGGGCCGGACTTTCTGTCCATCCTGTGATCTGTTTCATGTTTTGAACTTGTTTTGTTCCTTTCAGGTTGCTTTAAACGTGTCAAGGTGTGGAATGAGCTGCTGACAGCAATCCAGCAAGCAATGCCCCAGGATTTCATACACAGTGCAATCTTCAAAAAGTCTTTATTCATATCCCATCATGATGCAGGGTTTAAGGGCCAAAGAATTTTGTTAATGTCTGCAAAAAACTAGTACAGCCTAGTGCAAGGCGGTTTAAAATATAGTTTGATGTGGGGATGGGCAGACTAATGAATCCACATGAATGAGAACGGAAGGGTATCACTTTTTGTGGTGCTTTCTCTCCGGAGGGGGCGTGTATCAATCTTTCTGTGTGATAATGGGGTTAGATAGCAGTGAGACCTGGCCTCTGGTGGTGACATTGTTGCAGGGCTCAAAGACTATCAGGGGTCCTGTGGCTGAGCCGGAGCACTGGTGGGCTCTATTCACATCCAACCTCTAATCTATCTTGAGATCAGGTCTTTCTCTTCAACAAAGCTCCATCTATTTCCAAACTCTCATCACTGAGATTTCTTTTTGTTATTATTGTTTCTTCAAAAGGCACAGTTGGCTCCTGCACTCTGTCAAAGGAATCAAATTATTAGTCCAGCCTTATTTTTTTCTTCTTTCTTCCTATCCAGAGACTGTGTTTGGGTATTATGGTCTAACTCTATTAGTGTTCATGACAGACAGCTTGTCCATATCCTAAGTCTGTGACTGAGATAAAAGAAATTAGATTAGATTTACGCTTAAGAAATCAATGGAAGGCATCAGTATTATCTGTGGTAGGTTTGCAATAGTGTCTTTACAATGAGGTACCATCTTCAGACAGGCAGTTTTGTGGCTAATTCATTGCATGAAAGTGTTTCACATGATAACTATATGGTTGGTTGCATCTTATGGACCAGCTACAAGCTAACTGCGTGCTTGTCACTAACAAAGTTGTCAAAACACCACTATGCATTTCTGAATTAAATTATTTAATTTATAAATAAAACTGCAGTTTCATGGTTGTAATATAATGTGGTCTTATTACATCAAATGAGAGTTAGGGTGCTTCTGGACAAAGCATCTTTGTCACCTCAACTTGTAGCTTACTTTGCACCCTTCCAAAACTGATTTTTAACGTTGTTTTATTCACTATTCCTTATAAACACATACTCTTCAGAGAACAATATAGAAGCCCAATAACAGAAATAAAGTCTGGAACTTCCCACCACCAAAAGTTTCAGTGCCATAACATAGGCCCTAATTTGAAAGTGTTGGGACTTTGTGTTAAGATCATATTTTCATTGTCCAAGTCCTTGCTTACAATCTTCTTACAGTGGTATATTTATACACACATTTATGTTTCATGCCCCTTACCCATATATCATTCCCCGCAGTCAGAGGTCCATGAGCTCAGGACATTGATCAGTCTTCTAATGCACTCATTTCAAAACAAAATAATAAATTACATGTAAAATTCAGTCATAGATAACAGAACAATGTTGTTTATTTTGTTTTATTTTGGTGTTAAAGAGTTAACTTTAGACATCTATTACACGCAATCGGAAAAATGATTCCCGTGTGCAGTCAACAAAAAAACAGAGATGAGGTAAAAAGGCTACAGTGTTACAAGTCACACAACACTGTTTCAAAAAATGTATCTCTGCAAATATATATTTTTACTTACTACTATATACATAGCATAAAATAAATAATTATAAAAAAACATCAAATTTTAGAAATCCATAAGAAAAACAAAAAGTAGTTTGTACAAAACTTTGGATTTAAAGACTTAACAAAAAATTAGCACAAAGAAAATTGTTCACACAAGCAATCAATCACATGTATGGTGTACAGCAATAAATGCAAGATACAGATCTTACACAGAAAATGGCTGCTGTGTAGTTTATTAAACATTACTCAAACGTGAAACTGGTTATGGCTGTGTATCAGTCCTTTCAGTCATGATGTAAAGTAATCATAGGTGGGCAATTCTGAATAAAAAGTGAGAATTATACATGCCTGAGACATAGTATTAGACTGGCTGTAAACAATAGCTGAGACGCTCAGGGAAGTGGTATGCACAAATCTGATAAGCATTTTGTTTTTTGTATGATATTTCAGTAGTTTTTCATTTTCCAAATGAATGCATACTGTGATATATTCTCAAATTAAGGGAGAGCAACATGAATTAAATTTGCCCTGATGTTTAGCATGACTACAAAATCCATAGACTAAACTAAAAAATAGAAAACTCTGTGGTCTAGTTGGTTAAATAGGTATTACTGTATGTAAGAATTAGTCAAAACTTCACATTTTTTCCAAACTATATATATATATTATAGATCTTTCACAGAAAGAATCAATACATGCAAGAATACACAATCCATATAACGCAGACAAAGACACACTGTACGTAAAGATCTAAACACACATGCATACACACAAATACACATATAATCTTTACTTAGCAGCTTTCAAATAAGGGAAGTATTGATAGTTTCAGTGATGCTGCTTGTTGTTTTAGTTTGGGGAACAATAAGCCACAACTAAGAATCATCACATGCACAGGTTTTGGTCATTTTTTTGTTTTACTCCAACTGCAAATTTTACTGCATTATACAGAGCTTACATGATACAGCTTAGTTTGCTGTCTAGTGGTCATTTGTTTTTTTCTGATGGAGCACAAAGTTTACTTCTATTTGATCAAACATCAAAATAAAAGAATATTTGTATAACTGAAAGACAAATGTGGGAATATCCCTTTTATAAATAACAGTTTTCCCCATATCCAGTTACATGAGACACTGCTAATACTGATAAAAACTAGGAGAATATGCTTCATTATTTCTCAAATGGACACAAGTGCTGACCTTTCTTTTACAGCTCGCTGACCACCAGTTTCATTTCTTGTCTTTGGTCATAACTCTCTACTGTATGTTATGTTATTCTCAAGAAAAAGCTTCCAGTGTTTTCATTTGTTTCAGGAAGTTTACAGACTGAGGATGTTCTCGTTTTGCCAGTGTTCAGATGATGTGGCTCATGTCTACTCTTAGATAAAATTAGTCATTTAAAGCAGATATTAATTTGTTAGCTTAAGAATTTGTGAATATGTAAACACATAACAGCATGATAATTACATTCACTCAGGTGCAAGTGCATTCTTACCCAAATGTCAGTAACGTATTAACACTATAAAACAAATACCCACTCACACAACTATAATGTTAGTTTTGATATATACACATACATACTAATAATGTTGACGAAGAGAATGCATGCTGTTGAGTGTCTGATGATGCATATTGTTCTTAAAGGTTGTCACTTTTTGTGGCATAAACAAACAATGATTACACATTTAAGAAATGTGACAACTGTTGGTCCCATAGACTTAAAAACACCGGCAGTGCTGAACTATTCCCTACAAAACCAATGACTTGGAACATAGAAAAAAAATCACCAATGTGGTGTTTGTCAATTAGCCAGCAGTTCTCTTTTTCTACATGAATGCACACACATTCTTTGCCATCAACATTGTTGTCATCATCACCACCACAGTTCAGACAGATGATGCTTCGTGATACTGATATCCACGCAATTGTTCCAGTCGATTAAGGCAGAGACTGTTTTTTTTAAGCATCAGCACAAAGCCGTTATGTCTGCCACTCAAGTCCATGGACAGGTCAGACAAGTTTACAGTCTTCAGTGTCTTGTAGAAATGTTCTTACAGTTGTTTTTCTGTTTATGAAAGTCTTTAAAGTTTGGTGAGAAAAGATAATAGCCAGACGTCCCTATTTGCAGGTGTGCACGTCATAGACTCTCACACACTCCTGACAGCTGACATAGCAGCACCAGTGGAAAATACAGTGGCACTTCTCCTTTCTTTTCTCCGTCCGCGTGTTGTGACCTCTTCCGCAGCACAGGAGGTCACATCCATCTATGCCATGTGACGTCAGGTTGCACATGCGATCACGGGTGCCAAAGGAACCGGTCAGAGGATTAGGGTCACAAAAGTTTGGTGAGCTCTCATAATAAACCAGGTCCCGGTCTGTGGGGGGTTTGAAGTAGTTGTACTTGGGTCTCAGGGTCTCCACCCATCCCCGCGACTCCTTGTGTTTCTCCACCACCATCTCAGATGCACTGTCATATTTATCCTTCATGTAGTCGCCAATAACTCGGAAGTCAGGCTGAGACCACCAACATGTTTTGACCTCACAGCTCCCCGAAAGACCATGGCACTTACACTTCAGAAACATGTTGTCGTTGAGGGACTAGAAACAAACAAACAAATAACAATTTAATAAAAAAAATCTGAAAATGGTTTGTGCTACAACACAATCATCAGAAGTAGCTTTTGGATGACTAACCATTCTTCCTGCCTCATTGTTGTGGCGGTTCATGGCTGAGCGTGCATCAGGACGGTTCTCCCTTGCATCAGCAAACTCCCTAGAAACCATGCTCCCGAACTCCACATCCTCACTGCAGCCACCCCACTTCCATCCTTCACCTGGGGGCCCTTTGTGGCGTGTGTCACATCCGCAGATGGTTGCTGAACCTTCAGCACAGGCACGGGTCACTGCAAATGCCACTCCCGCCGAGGCAATAGCATGAACAAATGCTGACTCTCGAGTGGCTGGAAAGAGAATTTGACATTTCTTTAAGACATACATGGTTTGAAAAATTCTGAACAGCAACACCTGGCAGAAGAACCTCTGTTAAAGTAAATTATAACATTGACACATGAGTTTCTTAATAATTATATTCTGAATCAAATGTATGGTAAAGTTTGCTAGAAAATGTTTTAATTGCTAAAGAATGTAGGTCACAAACTCTTTCCATGGATATCTGCTTGTATTTCGCTTTGTATAACTACATAAGCAAATATTTCTCAACCTAAGCCAATAAGGCAACACCAAACAAACTATAGATACTACATTGTAGAGTCCATTGTTGGCTACAAGTGTTTAGGTCATATCTACCAAGGCTTCATTTAGCCCTAACATCAATCGTGCTGTCTTTGAATAAGACCAGCAAGGCCTCTGGGTCTTTCATAGCTAACTGATGACTCAGAGGGATCAGGGTCTTCCAGAGAGATGAGAAGAAGAGACGGCCCTGACAGGCCTATAATTAAGAGACTCAATTAAGCTTTTGAAAGGTTAGGATATAGCCTTACACTGAGGGGACAAGCCATAGACACAACATAGAGTTGCGATTGTAGCGTCCAGATATGCAGAAACGATGGGTGTTACACAAAGCAATACACTGAATGCTTCAGCATCACGATTTAACAACACTCATTATAACAGGGAGATTGCCCTGAATATATGTACTTGTATGGTCTTGCACAATTTTAAGAAGAGATAGATAGAGAGAGAGAGAGAGAGAGAGAGAGAGAGAGAACAAAATCAAGGAAGTGGAGACACCAGGGGTAAACATGGAATGTGCAATGTGAAAGAAAGTTAAGAGATAATCAGAGCCTCAACACATTCCCAAACTATTGAGATCAATAGTTTGTAAGTGTGTTGAGGCTGAAAAAAAGGCACTGCATGTGCATGTTTCTGCCTAAAGACAGAGGCAAAGAGAAAAGAAAGAAGTGAGCTAAAGGGAGTAGGAGCTCCTCCCTTACAGCAGGTCCCAACCAGTTTGAGGACTAAAGGGCATTAGAAACAATGATGCAACAGAAAAGGTCTACTGGCATCCTCCACCACCTACCACACAGTATTTCTATATACACACAAGACTAATGTTCATGTAAATGTTACATATGAACCTGTGCTCTCCTTCCTCAAGTCCTGCCTACTGCATCTACCACAGATCATTTCACTTGCATATTATTTTCTTTGTTATGAGGGTGAAACATGAGGAAACTGTCTACAATGATTAATTACATATCATCATGCATCATCTAAAACCGACCAAGGATGAGTTTCTTGTTTTTCAGTTTTGAGTTATGAATGAGTAGAAATGAATTTCGGAGGTGCTAGTCCTATCAATATAAAATGTCAAGGGATTTTTATAATGGTGCAAATAAGAGATTCTCTGAGTAGATTTTGTGGAAGTATTCTACTTATTTGAACATTTTGAACCAGGATTTTAGACATTTCTCTGTTACTTAACTTAATTAACCTATAGGATCACAGATGTGATTTATAACTGGCCCACAGTTTAAAAAAAAATGGCTGTTGATTTCCAAACATTTGTGAAATTTCTTAAATACAATTTTAAAATAAAATAACACTACTTTAACATATGCAACAGCTTGACTGCAGAAGATAGACAGTACATAATGTACATGTGGTGGACTTTCTCTAACTGCCCCTGATATTTTATTTTAATATTAAAAATTCTGTTCACTTGTGATAGCATTTACTTCACCTGGAAACACCAGCTCTTGCATTAGTTTCACTGCTTTTCTTAGTTTTATGACCAATTTATGGTATTTCAGGATGCTTTCCCTCCAACAATACTCCTCCACCAAACTTTGCCAGAGCCTGGCAGGCCAAGTGGTCCCTACAACCTGCTGGGGGGTTGAATCCCCTATTGTGCTGCCACTGTCACGCTGTGTTAGTCTCACAATGGCCCCAGATATTTTATATGAAATTTGCCCTGGCCAGTGATTAGTGGGGACCAAGTTAAGTCATAGCAACAGAGAACTATGCATTGGCTGGACCCTGCTTGTCGGCAGACGGGGAAATCCCTATTCAAATGGTTTAATAAAACAATCTAAAGGGCGTGTGAATGGGGAAAAGCAGTTTTTCTCCTGCTTAATCTCATGGTTGCGAAGATATTGTGCTCTGAGCAGTGCCCAGCAGGGAGTGGGGCTAAGGTCCCCCCATCAACTCCATTTACCACACCCCTTCTTTCTTTCTCGCCCAGAGTTAATGATATACTGGTGTGCTAGTTTCCCTCCCCCAGCATGGAGAGACATACGTCTCATGAAAAGCAGAGACCCCTTAGCTCATCCTAAATAGTTACACTTTCTCATCCTCAGGTCATAGGTCGTAACCCATATCCCCTAACCATTTCCCAGTTAGTTGCCCTGTTGGTTTTGATGGGACTCAATGAGTTAGGTTAATTTTTAGTTGGATTTCCTGGTAGAGATTCTGGGCAGGGCAAAAGTACCTATAGGGCAAGACGACTGGATAAGTCACAGCTACCACAGTATTAAACTTTGCAGGTCCCTCATATGTTTTACATTTTATGTAATAGGAAATTCCCATGACCATCAATTGCATGTTGCTGATTTATCATATCTATACCTGTGCGGGAGGTTACACTAGTGAAATTGTGACTGACCACTTTTTTGTGGCAGTGTTGCCCTTAATTATTCTAACATATGACTCATAAACTGGAGCCTGATTATACCCATATAGTAGTGTAGGTGTTCTGTAAATACCAAGAATGCCGAAACCGCTCTAGGATTGGCTCTGCGGACTAAGAACACCTGCGCGGCTTTCTATTACCTTTCATCACAGGCAGATTCCAGCAGTGCATGTTTTGACACTTTAGTTAATGTAAATTAATGAGTGCTGACGCAGACATAGCCTAAAGGTAGGGCTCGTGATATTGGGTGTGGAGTGAGAGAGAAGCATAAGGAGAGGAACAGACCATGTGTAATATAGAGAGAACATGTGGATGATAAAGAATATAATCATTTTAAAGTCTGGCTTAACTTTATATTTTGATAAAAAAGATTCAGTTTGACTATGCATTTAGATGAATGGATCTTTGTGTGACTTAGTCAGTGTATTATATTGTAGAAGAGCATGCACATGTATTTAAAAGGAGGCTATGTAAGTGCTTCACATATTTCCATTCCTAGTATTCTTTTAGCTGTAGTCTTAACTCAATTCACAAAATCACCACCTCCTTTAAGATCCATGTTTCTCACCTGCTTAATCCACTCCTTGTAAAACAAACTAATGTCAGCAGTGAGGAGGACAAGAGTAGTGATGGGTTAACTGATAGGAACTAAGCCTCTGAAGCCAATAAAGGTGCTTACTCTTCCTTTTAGTTTAGCCCCCCAAAAGGCAGGAGGAAACCAACATACAACAGTCTGAATCACAGACAAACAGACACCAATGAGGACAATAGATGTGTTGCACAGACAAACAGCAGCATCAATCAAATCCAATGAAATGGAAGCTCTCTCCTACTAAGCCCTATCAAAGGCCTGCAAGCCCCTGAGTCACTCTCCTTGGCCTCTGACAAAGACACTTAATCCAGCCACTTTGACCTCTCACATTATTAAGGGCCTCAGTGACCTTAATCCAATCAAAATGATTTACTAAAGCCCAGTAGCTGCCTCCTTTTTCCACTCTATACTCCTTCAATTTAGGTCTAAGAGGGAGGCAATGGGAGAGATGTGATGGCATTTTGCACCACAAAAGGGCTGGGATTGAGAACCCCTATCGTTAGCCACCTAGTTGAGCTCAAGCCACTTTTCTCAGCTGGCTCAGGAGTTTATTAAAAGCAATTGCCCGACGTAACCTCCAACCCCCCAGTGTTTGCATTTGTCTTCTGTAAACAAAATGACAGGTTTAGATCCAGACTCTAAGCCCTTATGTTCTGCATTCCTGAATTTTGAAACTGAATTTGGAAATCAGCAAGAAGTATGAGAATAAATAAATTTTTTTTTAATCTAATTAAGGCAATGCTGCGACAGCAAAAATGCTTATTCACTTTCAGAGTCAGACAAAAAGATCAATACCTAAATGTGAAAATTTTGCTACAGTGCTACAGTCTGTTAGCTTAACTTAAAATCTTGCGTCGGGCACTTCAGAGGAAACAGAACAATCACAGGGGATTCCCTCTTAAAGACTACTCCAACAAGACAGAACTCACTCGCCGTAATTGTGTACATTATTCCATGCATACAGGCCGCTCAGAGCTTGTTCAGTCCAGAGTCTATTTGAACAAGGATTAGAATGAACATAATGAATGATGCTTGCAGGGAGTGCAGATTCTCTACTGCAAATATAAGGCGTGCATTGTTAATGGAAGAGTAAATCACCATAGAGATGCAATAAGCCACTTTCATTTTTTTCAGGTAGTTTGAAGAATCAAAATCTTTCAACAAATTAGTAGGTGGTATAAGCATAAGTTGAAGGGCAGTGGGGTCAGACCACATCACTAAAGCTGCTATTATGCTGTAGGTGTACTGTTAATATATTTATTTATATATACATTTGTACTATAGTAATTTGGACTTTTGTTTGTTTGTTGCCACCAAGACAAATCACTTGTTTTCTCTGACTTCCCAGTGGCAACGAATCAAAACACCAGAAATTCAGGAGGCTTTAAACAATTATTAAATGACAGATAAAAATAACAGCACAGTAAAGTTCTCATATGTGTCAGAATTCATGTGAGAAAGAAGTGTTTGCTGTGTAATATTACCTTTATCTAGCACTGGCCCAAAAATGGCCAGATTGTCATTGATCGTGGTGCAGTTCCAGCGTCGACCTCTGAACTGGTGCTGGCACTCCTGGATGCCAATCTTCACCCCCTCTGCCACACTGGGCATGATTTCTACATAGTTCCGGCAGAAACGCAGCTGCTTGGGCACCAGACCAGGGATGCTGCCACAAAGAATAGGTTGAGTACCCATTGAGGAGTACTGGTGGCCCACTGCTAGTGACCTACAAGAAGAGAAGACGTGTGAAAACCTTTTCATGATTGCATTTACTGTGGTAACTCTGTGTCTTTATGTATTGATTAATCACCACTGAAGGTGAAGACTGAATTTTCCCTCCTATGAAGCAGTGTAATTTTATGTCTGTCTACATTTGATTGAGTGTGTTTATTTGCTGTACCAGATGCTACCATTAGACATCCACCCTTTATCCCCTTAATAAGCCTTTCTACAGCTGGCCTTTGTGTGTACCCAAATTGCAGCCCTGCTGCTACAGAATCAGGCAATGTTTCTGTCTAAGATGAAAGTCCACAATGCATCTAGAGGTCTTCATAGACCCTAAGCTGACAACTTGGAAAACTACACCTTGTTATTAACTGTTCGCACACTTAACAGACCTTCAGCTTAGGGTAATAAGAGTGCAAGCCCTACGCTGAAACTTCAGAGAGTGTATTAACAGTAACACTGAACCCCCCTTTTCCTTTGAGGAAGGTATTCTTGGATATGACAAGTGCAAACTTGGTTCACTGATTACATCTCTGTGTCACACTGTCTTTATTGCTTTCTCTATCTCTTTATGTATTTTCCCTCTGTTTCTCAATTATCACTTTTAGTATCAAGTAATCTTAGAAATTGGATAGCCATTGTACCTTTGTATGTTACGTAACTGGGACAATAAAAAAAATTATATATATGTGTGTGTGTGTGATGCTCAGTTATCCTGTTATTGGAATACAGTGCTAATGTTTGCTGATAATAGGCCTCTGTATATTTATGTGAATAATCCTAATACTATTCTTATATAAATAAGTTATAATATAAGTTATATGTTATAAAATCTGCATTTATTTAAATGTATGTCCAACTATTGACATTGTGGGAGCGGGGCTCTGATAGCAGTTCATTTTATAGGAAGGTCACCATTGTCAATGTTTTGACTGCTTCATTATTTAATAGCAGAGTTCCTATTATCTTTGGCAAGTGCCCTGCAAAGCAGTTACACAGTAGCTTGTTGGCAATTCAGACAAGTCCTCATTTCACAGACAACTGTCTATTAAAGAGCTGGCAGCAGCAATCTGATGATCCTCCCCCCAGTGATATGGGGCTTGATAACAGTTACTGTAGTTTTTGCACAAAGGCAGAGGAAGACCAGGTGTGCAGTCTGTTGCCGCTCAGTTAGCTCGCTGTATGATGACCTGTGCGCTGTTGTTTGAGGACTAATCGCTGATCACAACAAGATTACAATAATTCTGACAGTGGCCTTAGGCTGCTTTCCGTAAAAACTCACAGCCCACGAAAAAATCTGCTGAGCCCAGTGACCTCTGCCTGACAGCTTCTGATGGCTTCCAACACGTTGACCTAGAATACCTCAGTAATGTACTGAAATTTACAGACTGATTTAATTTCATTTTAAAGATCACACTCTAAAGATATCATGTGTCAAGGTGCGTGTAAGCCATCAGCTGACCTGTTAACTGAACTATACTTCTATACCCTCAAGCAAATGTCAGAGTTATGTGTCACAGTGGTTTTAACAGAATTTCTCTCGTAATTTCCACAGACTAGACCGCTCTAGTTAATCATAAATGAGCCATCCAGTAAGCGGGCAATTCCAAGTTGAAAATGTCTCCAGAGGAAATCACATTTATCTGCAGTTTCTCTGCAACATTCATCAGCAAACCAGAGCTCTCCTATTACAAACTGACCTCTCTTTGGCCTGTGTCAGTCCATATACCCCAAAGCACACCTGAGAGAGAAACCTGAGCCCACATCCAAATCTTGTGTCTTGTTCCAAACACACACAACAAGCAGAGTTGCAAAGCAAAGAAATTGTGTCATGTTTACTGGTACTGGATGGGAGGTGAAATAAAGAGCTGCAGGGCTGCACTTTTTACAAGTCTGTCTAGTCTTTAACCTCCTCTGCTTCCTGTTTCCTCTACAGAAGAGTCGTTACATTTTCGCCAACTATACTTTTGGAAAACATTACATTAATAAATGACTTGATGCATTCTATAGAGGATAAACAATGGCGAATTAAGGTCACATCAAGTCAACATAGAAATATTAATTGTCATGTGATTTTACTCTGTTCAGGTTCATCACAGTCTTGAAAATGCTTTACCATTGCTCATCAGGACCACACCTGAGGTGCATGCATTTCTGCCAGGTCACCTACCATCATGAGTCAGTGTGCTCAGATTGGTCCACTCATGCTTGTCTGTGTCAGTGGGGCTGACTAATCCATGTCAACTCTTCCTGTCTAAGGAAATGTCCTAATGTAGGAGGCACCAGCATGATTTATGATTGTTTTATTGCATAAGGAACAGTGTTGTTGGATACAAACTCCAACAAATATTTAAACACAACTCCTGGTATTTTATTTTAAGGATTTTAGGCATTTATTGAGTGGCACTGCCTTAAATCTCTTAAACTCCTTCAGGAAAATCCATTTATCTTCTTAGAACTGCTGCCCTTCATAGAAACTGTTCGGTGAGATTGGCAAAGAAACGTTTGTAGCAGGGGGTTCTAATTTTGTCAAGGCTTATAGTGTCAAATGAACACTTGCCTAGTGAAAACTGTTACAAATAAATACTTAAGAAAAACATATATCACATTCAAATTTTCTCTAAGTACAGACTTTCCCCCTCTCATCTAAGTGTATCCAGCACAGTTTTAATGCATATTTCAGCAAGCCAGGGCACGGTACCTTAGAATTACCACTTTACTTGTGGGCCCTGGGGCCTTGGAGCCGACTTTGACATCAAGAGAATATGTTTGGGAAAAGGAATGTGCGGCAAGCTTTCACCTCCAGGTATTTATCTTCTAAGGTGGGGTGGACTAAGGATGGGGGTGGTGGGGTGGTGGTTGCAGCCAGGCTATGTCATGGCAGGTAGAGAGGAGACAGACATGAACCTGTGTAAGTGCAAATCTGTATATCCACAGACTAGAGTGGCACAGAGGTTGAGTGTGATGCACCTCCAATGGACACTTGAAATAAAGGTCAGGAGCTTTTGTCAGCTAAACATCCTGAGTTGCTTTTCAAAGAAACGACAGCTCTTTGATAGCTGACATGCTGTTTCAAATGGAGAGACAATGCAGGCACATTGAGAGCAAGGGACTACATTATTAGACTTTTCAATAGTTGATATGAAAAAAAAAAATACATCAGCCTTGCAGCAGAAACACTTCAATATTGCATTAAGAAAGCAGAACTAAAAGGTGACTTAATGTGCTACTTCAACAGACTGTTTGTAATCTTAGGAGTGACACAGCAAACTTGTTCCAGTCATGTTTAATCTTCAAATCAACTGAACCAGCCTTCAAAATCAAACCATCAACACATAAGTTTGTTCGTGACTTGCTGCAGGGTTTCTGTTATGACAGAATGGAAACCTGTCTTTATTGTGTCATTCATAACTGTGTTCACAAAAAACACATGAAAAAAGCTCTTGAGATGGAAATTCACTGTTTTTCTTTGTTGTATTTGTGTATGCAAGAGAAAAAACATCACGATGACTTGTACTGGCATCCAACAAGAAACATATCAGATCCTGCTCAACAAATACAGTGAACCTGAGATAAGTTGGAAAAGAATACACCCTGGGTGCATGCACTAACTTTTAGGAGCGTACTGATTTGGGTCAGTTTTTTTTTTTTTTTTTCGTCTCTTGGTCCAGAGTGCCCGCAGTTACATCAGGATTTCCTTCCAGCTGAGCGTGTAATTAGTTTCTCATCAGTATTACCACCAGGGGACCCATTAAGGGAAGCAGATTAGGTTACATCCAACATCTAAGCAATCTTAAATATTGAATGATTTATTTAAAAAAAAAAGTGGGCTGTGACAACAGCATATTTAAGAGAAATAGTGCCAATTGTTGACCTATTGAATATATGTTGTATATTCATGTATTAAGTCCCCTTTATATAACTGACAATTAAGCTTTTGTACCATCAATTTATTAGCATGCATAAACTCATTACATATTAGATTAAAGACACAAGTACATTTCTAAAAAGTCTAAGGTTATTGTCAGTACTGACTATTAAATGCTGCATTCTTCTAGCACATGATGGTTAAAAAAAATTATATGTGAAAACTGCTTATATCCACGACTGTGAGTTATTAAGCTCTCTATTATATTTAGTTACAAATGAAGAATCCCAGGTCTCATAATAAAAATGTAATGAGTCATTTCTTGCAGTATCCTACTAGCATGACAGAAAAATAAAACAGAATACAGCGACAGTGCGTCTTGTATTTTTAATATGCTCAAACATTCTCAACCATGAAGAGGAAAAACTCTGAGTAAAATGTCACCCTTGTTCTGTGCCACTTTGACCCCTAACGCGCAAACACACACACACACAGTCTCACATTCATGGCCACACAAACTTTGCACCTGCTGCACACTGAATATGAAAATTACTCTCAGTCAAATTGCATGGTTCATATTGCAAAATGTTGTAAAAAAAAAACTACACAGAAAATTGACATAGAGACGTTTACAAATACACGAATTTTGGGCTAAAAGCGTGTTTTCTGCTGCAGCTATTAAATTAAGAGCGCTCTCTTTGAATTACACTCGTCTTCACTTCGGATAGTTAACACTCATGCCAAACGTCTCATATTAAATCTGGAACACTTTTACTATCCGTCCACCTAAATGTCAGAAAGGAAATTACAATTGAAAGTACCAGAAGCGGATCATCTTGTATCTGTTTAAAAAAAAGCCGCAATTTGTTAGTGATACAATGAAAATAAAACTTACCACCAGATAGGATAACTTGCCATGACATGTGTGAGCCCACAGAGCAACAGGAAACATCCAAGGTATATCATCCTTAAAGTTTCGCAAAACATCTCCAGCAGAATGCCTGCATGCGCGCTCATACGCGCACTGAGCTTTTTAACCGAGGCGAAAAAAAAAAAAAAAAAAAAAAAAGATTCTGCACTGATGAGTTTTTATTTCTATCCTGCAGAAAATCCGAACGACAATTTACTTTTCGCGTCTACTCGTGGCAGGAGTCCGGAGCCAAATATTAAAAGTTAAAAGCCGCTTGCTTTTTAGGACCCAATCAGCAGGTATTGCCAAAGGGGGAATTCTGATGATATGTTCCTCGCCTAGTCGGGCAGTTTGAACTCAGACACCAGAATGAGCTAATTTTAAGATGTGTTTTAGTGCTCATTGAAATTTGGTCGCATTAGCATGCAGTGTGTGTGATATATAATGTTGTTTAAAGGAGAGAGGGAGGGTCTGAGGGTTTTAAATAGACATCGGAACCCCTGTGGATTGCGTAGCTATAACAACCTGTCCGGATTTCACTCCCTGGCTTGAAGCTTCTAAAATGCAGAAATAAATATGTGTGAATTGCTTGAGACCATTATTAAGGTCTCCAGCCTTTTATTTGTGCCTGGTTGCCATAAATGTAAAATTAGAAGTTAAAAGGGTTTTCCTACATGGACTGATGGATTCGCAAAGAAATTAGTAAAACTAAATTACTAAATAGCTTTTTTGATTTTTCTAAGAATCTCCAATGATTTGGCTATTTTTTTTTTGTCATAAGTTAGACACGTCTTGAATCGTTGCTAAAAGCCTACATATTCAGAATTAATTAAATTATTTTTCTCCCAACAGTATTACCCAACACACTGTTATAACGGTGTTCACACCTTCTTTAGAGCTTCTTTAGAGCTGCCTACATGAAAAGCTGCCAGACCGCTTATTCCAACAAAAATATCCGACAGAATTGGCCGCACCACTGAGTTTAAATGGCAGAGTGCGTGTATCCCTTTCTCAATGTCAAGTGACTGTTGATAGCTGATCTAATAGGAGGTGGACCGGTCTATCAATTTACAGGCACTGATGCTTATCTGTAGATAAAAAAAAATCAGTCCTAGTTGTGCAACATCACTGACTATATGGAGGGAACAAGACAAGCTCTAAATATAACTTTAGGTTAAATGCGTTGAACCTCTTTTTGAAGAAAAAAAAAATACTTTGTTATGACAACCTGTATGCAATACATGTATATTATAGAATATGAAAATATCCAACGATGATAAATCACATCAGCAGGACTTGTGTGTCTGTGTGTCTTGCACACGGGGACTGGAAATAAAATGTTTTCATGAGAAAGGTGACTCAGAATTTATGATCAAAAGCAATAAGCATAGCTCAGAAAATTAAATGTGCGCAATGAAACTGATGTTTTTTTCAGTAAGCGGGAGACTTTAGCTGCAGGACATGTTGGAGTTGTGATCAAATAGTTAATAACAGACAGTGCTGCACGTAGCTAATGAGCTCAAAGTGCATTGCTTGCTTGTTGGCAACTCTAACTTCTATAATATTGCTAAAATGGATGTAATTGTTGTAAT
>OMLM01003098.1:246906-263194 GCA_900302695.1 Helostoma temminkii | reverse complement strand
TCTTTCCAATCGAATCAACAGTGTCCACTTGTCTATTAACCTGCTATTCATTCATGCACATGCATATTTATTCCGTCAAGGCTGTTGCTGTGGTTTAATTTCCAAAAACCGTCAATTTGCCAAACTTCAGTGACTTTCGAGAATGAGACAAAACTGGCTGCTCACGTCCTGAAACTAAATGTGCCCTCTACCCAGAAGGATGACAAGAAGCTGTCGCCTCCAAGTGGACGACATCAAAATACTTTTCTTTCTCATATTAAATAAAAACCTAAATCTATTCTCCATTTACTCAAGTGTTGTATGAGCTAAACTTGCGTTATAATTCATAGATACACAAATACAATAGTTACATGTAATATAGTTACTTTTAGTTTAATAATGGGATTTTTTATATTAGTGGAATTTCTCCTTTTGAAGACTCCTGTCATCACCGCTCACATCCACAAAGATAACGTTTGATGATTGATTTTGATTATTTATTTTTATTTATTTTATTTTTTCTTACTTACTTTACTCACTTTAATTATATATATAGCCAACAACCATCAACCTCTATTCTGTTGACTTTATGCAGTCTAATTTAAGTTGGAAATTTAATTGGATATTTGATTTGATTTAAAATAAGCAAACCATAGGAAAACAAAAATATGATAGAGAACCTCAGGACTTACTATATGATTGGACAGAAAGACTTACTAAAGTATACACATTTCTGGTGGCTCTTACTTACATATAGCGCCTCCCTGAGGATAAAAACTCGAAGTGCGAAGATCTCTCTTTTTTGGGGATCATGTTTAATTCATATTTTTTACTTGGTTGCAGCTGTGGCTGTTCTATGACTTTGAATTTGGAGCATGTGAAGTAGGTCCCTTTTTTCTCCCAGTAGCTGTCAGCACTAACAAAATGAGGCCAAGTCAGCAGGGGAGTTAGTTGCATGAGAAATAATGTGATGCTTGTACAGCAAGTTGCTTAACAACTTCAAAAATGTGCGTTAAAAGTTAAACTTACATTAAAATCAATCACTTTACAGTTTTATGTTAAACAATCACACAGCGAATGACTTGAATTCTAATCAACAAACTGTAAACTGTTTATTTCAGCTCCATCAACACACTCTTCTCCGCTCCAGCCGTTTCTTCGCACTCAGGTTTTCCCTCCTGTCAAACAGAAGGACATCATAACACCTCTGTGTGGCCATGGTGACCTGGCTTGGTTGATGATGTCATTCACCAAAATGCCATTAGCACCAAATCATGACAGACAAGTGAGTCCTGTCATTGCTCTGCATCATAAGGCTCAGTCATACCCCCTGTTTGACAGAACACAGCCACACTAACATCATGCTATACACAAATATTGAGCTAAACACATTCATTACTTCACTCAGTTTTCCATGAATATTTTCCCCTGTGCTGTGGAGCTGTTAACACTCATTTGAACATTCAAGTGTCTTAATAAGTTCCAACAAATGCAAAAAGAAGAAGTGATTAAGTAGCTCCAGTGTTGAGATCTGTGTTGTGTATAAATTTAACAGCACCACTAGATGTCAGCATTGTAATGGAATTACAAAAAAAGAAAAGAAAAAACTGTACAGAAGCACAAGTGGGTCATCTATCATATTTTTTGGTACTTCTAGTTGAGAGCAAAACATAACGCGGATAAATGCATTAGAACATTAAAACATGAAGATTTAATAAAGTATTAGAATAGAATAACTGAAAATAAGTGATATAGAGTACACATTAATATAACATTACAATGATGCAATAGAATTAAATAAAGTTAAATAAAATATAAGCAGTGAAAGCTATAACGAACAAGAAATCTGATTGCTAAAATTCAACTACTAATGTAAATTATTTTTTGTATATTTCAGTCTTTGTGCACCTGACATGTCAAAACAGGTCTGATTATTGATGAAACACAGGGGCTTAACATCAAGACAGTTAGAAAGAAAACAAAACAACAAAAAGGTAAGTTTTGTTCTGATGTAAATGCTCTTTTCTGTAAATGGCCATTAAAAATAAACATGACTCTTTGCTCTGTAACCATCACAGTCTGAGGTGTGATCTTTCCAGTAGAAGAAAGACACGGCACACCCCACGAGCTCACACCTGGAAACATCTCATCACTTTCCCCTTGCACTTCTCAGCCAGTCTCCAGACATGGGAAACAAAGTAAAGGGTCTGCCTCTGCTTTGACTTTATCTTCAGGATGGGCATTACCACAGGCGTTGACATCCATATCTTGCTTGCTCGCCCTTTGACAATACAGGGTGTAAAAAGGCTTTTGATAAGAGAAAACATGGGAGACAACTTCCAGTTCGTAATGTAAACTGTCATCTGCTGACTTAAAAGAGGGTAGGTTTAAAATTGATGTAAGCAAAGATAAATATGGTTCTATTAACTATTTTAACTAAAGACAGCACATAGATTGAGAATAGTAAAGGACCAAGACTAGATCTCTGTTGTACTCCATGAGTGAAAACTGTACTGGGTGGTTTACAGTTAGAGGCTTTACTTTAAAGCAGTTACCCAGTCCTTATAGAACTTCTGATGGGTCTTGTTTGAAGAGTACTGTACATGCATGGCATTCATATATCATGCCTCCACCTTTTCTATATTAAAAAAATTACCTAGCGTCTAGCCAAAAACATCATCCGGAGGAATTTTTCAACTCTGATGATGCTATCTAGAGGAACAAGTTCAACCATGACTATGACCTCATATGAACTGTGTGGTTTTGCAGCAAGAACCAGAGAAATATTTTGATATAGAGAAGCGAGAGAGTAGTTTAGTATCATTCATATACATGTAGTCCCCAAAGTATAACCATGTGAAGCAAGCAAAAAATTGTAACGTTTCTCTTTAAAATGTAGCGTTAAAAGCAAAACTCATTAGTTGCTTGGTTTTAATTTATGAATGCACAAGAAGAAAATAGATTGATCAGCAGCCCTAAAATCCTTCGGCCTGCACGTGTAACCTGTAATGTCTCATTTTGTCTATAGAAGTCTGTGGTGGGATTATGGTTGACATGGTTTCTCCTCAGAGAGACTCAGATAGTTGTGTTTGCAATGAAATAACAGCAAGTTGAAGCTCCGGAGGCTAGAAAACAAGAAGAGACAACGTAGCTTTAATTACAGGAACAGTCTTGCATGTCATATGTGGGTGCAGTGCTTTTTATCAACTGCTAACAAAGAGAAACTCTTCACCTCTCCACTTTCCTTCAGTCTCTTCTTCTTCTTTGGTCCTTTCCACATAATGACACATTCCTCTGGGTCATCCCAGGTCGCAATCAGCTGAGAGGGAGGCTGCATTAGCTGAAGCTGCACAGCTGGACTCCGTCTTGTTACATTAATGCTAAGTAAAGCAGATCACACCATTCCATCAACACCACCTGTTGGTCAAGAGCATGAGCAATTCACTATACATCTACCATATCGTCTGCCTACGTACAGGAACATGTACTTTCCTGGCTCATGCTCACATGTCACTACTTTTACTGTTGAGACTGTGGCGTGTCATTGTACACACTTTCTCCAGTGGAATGAAATGAACCTGCATGAATGGCCGTATTTGTTCAAGGGCAAACAGAAAATTGCGATTCTGTAAACACCATTCAAGCAGGGTGTTTCAAAGGTTACTGGGAAACCAAAGAGTGGATCTGATCATGCGGCTTTGGCAATAAAAGACCTAGTGGACTGTGGTTTGATATTAATGTAAGATAATAATGTTTGCAAGACATGAAATGTAATTAATGCTTGAATGAGGAAATGTGATGAAAACATTAACACAATAAGCTGAAAAACTCCCTTCCATTACCCTGTCCAACATTTTCAAGTCTATTTTTTTAACTTTTTCAAGTTTAAGTTAAACTCCACCAAGCATTTCACCTTACATTAAAGGTATTCAGTGTTTCCTCCCACATATACACAGCAGAGGCAGCTTAGATGTCCCTACATAAACACTTTCAAGAATGGACAAGCCACCACATGCTTACATACAATTTGGCTCAAGTGTGTCATAACACTTCACTTGAAAATGTGTATGGACTATAGGTTACATGCCGCAAATGAAGCACTGGGATTAAGTTCAGCTACAGTGTTTTTTTGATAGTAAGGTTCTCCTTCTTCACAGTGCAGCTTCTGCTTTGTTTTCTACACACAAGGTGAATCCAGGAGACACTATTAGGAAAGTGTTCTGTAATCTTCTGAGCTCTGAAGTCATCATTTGCTGCATTTTCTCTTTATGTCCCGCATTCGACTTGTTTTCACCCTCAGATGCAATCAAACCAACACAATAGGTTGACGGCACTTGTACTGATGTTTCAATAACAACCGCTACCTCTCCAGCCTCTGAGAATTGCTGCACATGCTACACCCGATGCCTGAAACAGCAGAGTGGCGCAGACGCACCGTCAGCCTCCAAACCTAAGCCACAAATTATGTCTGGTACATGGAAAAGATCATGTGGCCCTGCAGTGGAGTAGGGGTGGTGAGAACGAGGAGTTTGGTGGTAACTGGGTTGGGATTGGACGGATACGATTTACATTCCTCTCCAGGGATGTGATATCAAGACAAGGTCAGACCAAGGCTAATACATAAGACTCTAAGGAGAGGGAGGAATTTAATCTTTGTTCTTTGCTCAAAATTACTTTTTTATGAAGAACAACGTGTTTTATGTGAAATCTACATGTTGCACAACCTTATATGAGACACAATCTGTCTTGCATTAAATTAACTACAGCTTTCTAGATCTTTGTGAACACGCAGCACACACCTTGCACGCAGTGTTTGCCATAAATTTACATTATATATTGAATTTTTTTTGCATTTTGGGCCTTTTTCAAAGAAATACCTCAAACTCCATAAACATCCAACTGCACATTCCACCTAATTTGAATTGTCAGTGTACACTACGGTCACGTCATTGTAATTGCAAGGATATGTAACACTGCAGACTATCACACTAATCGGTACTAAACATCCTAGTCACATTTGGAACTGAAACATAGTTGACTTTTCAACATCATTATTTAAGGGGGGCTTTCTCATGGATATCATATAAGTCTGTTCTCAGATAATAATCACATCTAAAATGCATTTTGTTTATATATGCTTGGCAGCTTCAGGGAGAGAATCAGAGATGCAAAAAAAATGGTACAGATGGCTATGGTAGTACTGTATCTCCAGCAGCAGGGAGGGAAAAGTCTAATAGTCTAATGAGATTAGTGTCAGTTACCAAACAAATTTCTGCCACCACCTACAACACTTATGACAGCACTCAGTTCAACAGTCATTGGAGCCAGTAAAAAAAAAAAAAGCTTTGGCAATGTGAAACAAGCTCTGTTTTCTTGGTTGCTGAGACTGAGAAGAGGGGGCGAGTGTGTTTTAAGAAGGGTGTGGGAATCAATTATCCCACTCAAGAGACATGCAGGACCAGTGGGTATTGCTTGGGATTAGTGTCCATTCTTGTCATGTACTGACAAACCCTCCCGCTGATCTCCTTAAAACCAGGTGTTATAAAGAAGCACGGCCCTCAGTGGGGGCCTATAGGCTTTTGAACAACTGCCCTTTAGGAATGACTGACAAGCTTATAATATTGAAAAAAAGTGCATTCCTGTGCATTCATGTGCTCACCTGTATGAATTGTCAGATATTTAGCTCAGTTGGAAGCCAAATCATGCAAAAAGCTAATTCTTAAGACCTTACAAACTTAGAATGTTTATATTAAATTATATATAAATATATAAATGAATGTTAGTAGGCTTGTGTGTTTACATTTCACATTTTAAAGTACTGCTTTTGCATTTTGTCAAATATGCTCATTTCTTTGTGTCAGAATATTAGATGACAAAAATGACACCAATCAAAAATCTAACTGTTAAATATACAGCTAGAAATCAGCAGCAGCCAGTCAGGAGCAGCGGCTTAACTTAAGCATAAAGAGTACTGGAAAATCTGGCTCTGTTTTAAGGTAATATAATTCAACTACCAGCATTCTCAAGCTAAAGCCTGTTAGTTTAAGCAGTACAAAACAAGTGTAAAAACATCAGTTGGCCATGTTAGTGGGGGTTATGTGCCAGACTATTTATTCACTTTCTTGAGTCTCCCCATGGAGGTTCCTTGGAAAAAGAAACAGGCCTACAAATAACCTCTGTTAAATGACACATTATTATTTTTTACAGCTTAGACAAACAAGATGCATAACATTAACTTGAGTTTTAGAGGTGCTGATAGGTGAAGTTTTTTTTATCATTGGTTCCTCTGAGTTTCACTTTTATTGTTTATGCTAAGCTAACTGGCAGCTGGCTGCAGCCTTACACTAGCATCAGTTTTTTCAGCCAAAGTGAATATGCACGCTCCAAAATATCAAAGTTTTGCTTTAAAATAAAACTCCACAATGCTGTAGGTCAGATTGTTACTTTCATGCTTATGAATATCTCATGCTAACATGCCGTGCAATAATTTCATAACTCGTGCCCTGTTGATGGGAATTACCATCTTGAAATATCTTGTGAAACAAAGAGCCATAATTATGAAGCTTGTTCACTTTAATATGTAATTTGAGGTGTTATTTTATTTACACACAGCAGGAAGAAACGTGGATGGAGAGGCGCATCTGGTTGCTAGTGATCGGCAGTGAATGGGCTTGATATTGTTTGAGACTGGGAATGAATAGACTTCATCCCAAATCCTGGCAGGAGTACTCCCCAGGTGTAGCTGGGGAAACCTGGAGCTTTCCCAAGTTCAGGTACTTCTCTCTCTTTAAGTGCCAGAAATACAGGTTTTTGAGGACACAAAATATGTCAGGTGGTAGCTGAGCAATTGAAAGGTGTTTACACAGGAGTTAAGTAGGGTTGTCCCTGACTAAAGACGTTCTCAGCTGGCAAACAGTCAGTGGATATTATTTACAAATCATGAGGTCAGCTTATAGTCAAGGATCTGTATGCTGTCATTCCAGTGAAATAATCCTGGAAATAACTGAAATGTAACCACCTGTTGAGTCTATGTTTTAAAATAACACTTAAAACAATGACTTTAACCTTTGTTTCTTTAATTTTATTTCTAAAACAACTGTTATCAAATCAAATTAAATATGGCTTAATTATGTGTGTGTGTAAATATTTTACAAATACAAGTGAGTCAGTACTGTTTGCATGTTAGAGATGCAAACAGATGATTTTCTGTGACAATAAAACCTTTTGGTAATCTCCGAATCTAATGCAATCAAATGCGTAGGAAGAGTAAATATTTTTCAAGAGCAGACTTGCCAAAGATTCAGATTACTTTCCAGAATGATTGATAGTTTGCCAATTGATTTATGGTGCCCGATGTGATATTTTGCAAAGTGATTAAAGGTTTCATCTTCGGTTCAACAAGTCCTCAGCAGCCTCCTTCAGTTCTTGTGAAATTGCCTACAGTCATATTTGTGGACAAATTTGCCTTCTTCATTGCGAACTGTGGATGAACTCGCCTCAGCACCTGCAGTTTAGTGATTGCTGCATCTCACAAAGGATAAAACCAGATTGATTTTAACATCTACAGACAAGCTTTAACAAATATGTACTACACATGAAACCTGTTGTGCAGTATATGGATGATTTCAACATTATGTACTAAAGTCAGCATATAGTACATGACAACATGGGCTGTATCAGTTTGGAAGAATATTACCATAGATAACAACAGTGGTAGAAATGCCCAGTTAAAAGAAAAAGGAATAGTCTCATGCCATTTCTATGTAAAATATAATTTACAATGTAAGTAATAATAAGTTGTCTGTAAATAGTAAAAATATTTTCATCTGGATTTAATATGCCAGAACTTCAGGCTGGAAAGTCATTCTTGACCTGTCGCTGTTCTGGAGCTTTTGATCATGTCACCTGGTCTTCCTCAGCAGATGAAGTTGTCCTGCTGGGTGAGACTGTTCTGTCAGCTATGTCAAAACTGTACTTATGTAAGCACTGGAAATTGAACCTGACTTAGTCACTTTACACAAACACACACACATATTAGTTTAACTTTTTAGATAATTTATAATCCTTTATACAGTAGCTGATGCACCGTAGACTGCTACAGGGAGCTGGTTCCTCTGGATTAAACCACTTCAAAGCTCGTCTTTCTGTCACAGACTAAAGGTAAACAAATGTTTTATTATACTGTACCCGACTAATCTCAGTCTGCACAAACACTGATGGTGCTTAGAAACGCCGCCAGAGCAGAAACTGTCATCCCAGTCATGAATTGGGGAAGATTCGTCTGTCTGACTTCAGTGCGAACCGTGAATCAGTTCAGCTCTGTGCATGAATTGTATGTATTACTCTCTCTCTCCTCCCTCTCCCCCCTTTCTCTTTCTCTCCGCTGATGGGAGGAGCGCACCGCAGCTCCCCTCTGTATAAGAAGTGTTGAACGTTCAACAAGGGATTTTACACAGCTACTCAGGAGAAACGAAATGATCTGCTCTGGAGCCGCAGCAAAATGCTGGATGGACATCTACTCCTGGGATGGTTATCGTTCACAGTTATAGTGTATCTTCTCAACTTGCCTGGACCAACCGCAGCATATTTCGGGTAAGGACTGACAGATTATCCATAGGTTATAGCCATGATGCTGATTTCATTGATTTGATTGATTCCTGAATTACAAAGCAGGTAACAACATTTTCTCCTTTAACTCTCTAAAAACTCCCCACACGTCTCTTTAGTAAGTGTGAAACTAAACCAAGCGCATTAACTTTGATTTACTTTACGACTTGTTTTGACTGTATCAATATCTGCGGGTCAGTGAGGTGTCACTTGGCGGCGGTTGCGCAGCGCTCTGCGCCTCACAGCTGGTGACTCTAGCAGGTTGTCTGCACATGATTTGGCCTCACTGAAGCTGCTGACAATAAAACTTTTTTTGACAAGCAGTGTCAGCAGATATTTTAGCAGGCAACGAAGCTCATGCAGACATAATCTGTTATATGAAGATGTATACACCCTCGAAGTAATGCTGGAGGAGAGTTCACCCAATTCTTTGAGTTGAGAGAGCGCCCACCGTAAAGTAACCCCCGCTACGTTTGAATGGCAGGTAGCGGTCGAGTGATTATTTTGCTGAAACACTTGTAAAATCATATCCTTAGTCGACTCTGAAAGCAGCCGCGGAGCGAAAGGTGAGTGCCTCAGACTCAACAGCTGGTAACAATAAAGCAATCTGACTGACGGAACTGGTGGCCGAAACGTCTGCTCAGCTTGCACAGAAAATTCCCCCATCCAGCATAAACATCACACAACTCTGGCAGGGTTTTTTCTGCTGCCTCCATCAAAAAACACTTGGAACTAAGTGTCTGGAAATCAATCTTAAAAATTTAGCATTTCATGAATCATGTCATATGTATACAATAATGTTTAATTTAGAATGAGCACAAGGGTGTATATTTCAAAGTAAGTCATTCCCAGGGAACGCCTTGGACTTTAGGTGTTGCCCACTATGACCTCCACTTCAGACTGGCTACTAATGCACTGAACTCCAGTTTGTCTGCTCACTTACATGAACTGAACCCTCAGTTTTCTTTTCTGTCTTAGTCACAGAAGAACATTCACAGTGTGTGGAAGCCAAGGTCATTGAATTTGGGTCAGCATGTCAGGTGGTAGAGCAGCCATGTTTCACCTGGAACTAAGGTGAAACATGGCTGAGTGTTCATGGAAAGTCCAAAAACATGACAATTAATGTTTGGAAATTGATAACAATAATATCAATGTGGCATCTCACGCAAAATACAAGCCCAGCCTTGGTGCTTTTTTGTCCTATCTACAAATATATCTGCTGATGGTTGTTGTCGCAAACAGTGCAGATGGAGGAGACAAATGGCTGTAGACTGTGGAGTGATGACACTTGAGGCCCTTTCAGCAGAGTCAAATTTATGGTAGGTATGGGTGTTGTGTGAAGGATCCAGGAGTGTTAGGTGATCTGGGAACTGCTTAGAATCCGCAAGAGAGCAAGGTCCCCTATGGGGTTGTTAAACTGGCAAGAGCTATCAACATGTCAAAGTGGGTTTTACTTTCTTCCGGGAGTCCTAATGAGGTAGAGGTAGAGATAAGTTAAAAACAAGAGGCAAAGTGCACCAGGATGTTCACTTTAGTAATACTTGAACACTTTCTGTTTATGAAACTGTCTGAATAAATTGGACTTCTGTCATTTACACCCACTTTGTCATGTCTCTGGGTGAATGTTGTTCTCTTGGGTGCTGCACCGACGTGTTGGCACTCATCTTTGGAAACTGGATGATGCAAACATGCTGTATGGCACCTGTGATAGCTCCGTAATGCTTGAAATATCACAGCCCTTCTCAGTAAAACGTCATTATCTTTAATGGTCATGCATGTATCAGGTACTTTCTCTGTCTCTGACGCTGTCTTTGGTTTCAATGCAGCTCTAAAGTTGCATTAGAAGGACAAATGTAACCCCCTCCCTGTTGGAGTGTCGCCCTTGGCAGGCTGTGTATATTACGGTTGACGTGCCAAATTGGCACTCACATTGGCCTTAATGGTCCTAATGGTAATGCATATTTACTTATTCAGTTAGCACTTGTTTTCAGTTCCTGCTGTCAGTCTGTTCTCTATCTGTGGCCTGTGTGGCGCACAGAAACATGTGGTATTACGATACTCCAGATTTATTATTCCTCGGCCCAGTGAGAATGGAATATGAATGATTGTCAGTGAATGATTTAGTCATGCAGCTGAGGAACATGAGGCATACTGAAAGAGCCTGCACAGGTGACACAGATACAAAATGTGACTGCCCCGTGGCCAACTTCCCAGAAACTTGACACCGGTGACACTCCAGCACAGTCCTGCTTGGCTTTGACTGTGGGACATACTAACACAAACCTGTTCAAATAAATATTCCATGAGCATGAGGCATCCTAGGGCCTCCTCGGTACTGATTTACCCAAAATAGAGGGTCAATGTTGCATACCCAATTTCCAGAGTGCGGTGGAGCGTAAGTGTAACATAAACACAATCTCTCCTGGCCATAGTCTGTGCAGCTGAGGGTGGGGTGGGATTCCTGGAGTAGTCAGGCACCCGCTTAAATTGTCATCCTTTGCCACAAGAATGTGAGCACTCATTTTCTTTCCCTGAGCCTTGTTGTGGCAGGTGCTGGTTCTGCTAAATCCGTTATCATTAGAGTTTGAATTGGAGATGTTCGCTCAGCTTTCCTTACTTCACTTGATAGGTTACAGCACCTTGCTGAAATATTGGGTAAACTGTTGGACAAAGAAGTGATTTTTTTTTTGACCCGGTCAGAGCTCTGAATGCTTTGTTGGTTTAATTTGAGTTTTGGTAAAAGGCATGTCATTCTGTGGTCTTGTAAAAAGTCCTGAATGTGAGTCCTAACACTGAGTCGAGAACTTGTTTTTATTTAGTTCATGTGCAACATATACAGGAAGGCTGCCCACAGTCATGCAACTAGGATTTACCAATCACTGGGGCACCACAGCATCCGGCAGAAGCAAATATAGTGGTTGCTATTATTTGCTATTTAATTACTGTGATATCCTTAAACACTCAATCAACAGTTTGTTCCTGTAGCAAAGCTGATGCCCTTTCAGGTGGTATTATTGTTTTCAGTGCTCCATTAAGTGAGGCAGTGAGCCAAAAACAACAGGATAACAAAAGGGATGTGTATAAATTCACTGAGGAGTGATTTTTCAGTATGCAGTTGTAGAAGGTTTTTATCACTGTGCTGAAGTAGTTAGTTCCTGCTGTGTATCAAACAGCAGCAGGCTTTAAAGTTTTAAAGGCGCCTCAATGCTTTAGCACAGCAAAAAAGAGAAAAAGACATTACAAGTTGTTTTTAAGCAGCTCCATGCAAACATTTAGTTCTTTCTTCTCTCTCTTCTCCTGTATTCTGGTTTTTCTGCCTCATGTGCGTGTCGGCATCCCAGCAGTGGTTTGTGGGGAGCTGCTGGGTGATTACCACTCTTTAGGAGCAGGAGAGCCAGTGTGGGTTCAAGCTGGCGTTGCCTGGCAGACAGTGGTGGCGGGCATCTCATTACCAGGCCTTAAGGACTGATTAGCCGTGACGTGCAGCAGGGCGGGGAGCACCATTGATAGAGGGATTTCCCAACTTCATAGGATATCCTGTGGCTACAGCCACACCTCAAAGGGTATCACTTTACTGTGAGCCAAGAAGATAGGATTCTCTGAGCTCTGGCCCTGTGACCATTTAGTGTGGTGAGATCACGCAGACCTGGAGGCTAAGATAACAGACCGCATAGCCTCTGAAAAGACAGAGCTTTGTTTTCTTTATATTTCTGTTTGATACATCCAGATTTGAGCTAAGCCATGCTTAAGTGTGAGTGCTCTCCCCTATATCTCGTTGAAAAGACCTGCTATGCCAATGGATTCCACATGGTGGTGCAGTGTCTTGTGAGAGTGCACGATTGCTCTCAATCAGCACTTTGTAACCTTTTTGTGTAACAGTAGAGGAGTGGGAAATGAAATGTGAAAACATCAAATGTAAAGGCAACTAAGTCTGTGCAAAAATAATTAAGGATGGAAAAATAGTTCTACATCTCCTTAGTTGTGGTCAACCTGCATGACATGTACATGAAAGACACACTTCTTCAGCCTTCAGACATTACAGAGCAAATATTCACCTCTGTGCATCTTTTCTTCTCAAAAGTGTTGTATCATGTTAAATCATGTGAAACAATGGCTACACAGTTTTGTTATGAAGGTTTCAGCAGGGTCTATACTGGGTTCTTATACAGCTAATACTATATAATAACATGGCTGTACAGAAGATTACATGCCTTGGCGGGGGTTTTAAAATAAGTTTGACCGGCTCATATCTGAACAACTTATACATCTGGTCTTCAGCATGTCGAAGATTTTAGGACAGCGGATCCAACTCTTCCCAAAAGCCAACTGCTGCACTTTATTGGTGGAGAGTCAGAAGATGAGAAGGAAACTCTCATTGAAGGAAACTCTTGTTCGCCAAACTGCACGCACATGATGATCTTTGCAGACGGAGCTGGAGACATGGGCAATTTGCAAAACAGGAAAACTAATATAGACTCAAGATACTTTTAGTGGTCAGGCATTGATGAGATGATGCTAGTTAGTGCGACCGCTATGTCCTGTGTTTTCCGTCCTTGACCACAGTCAATTTTCTCCGCCTGGTTTGTGGGGATAAGAGAAACATGGCACTTTGCATGTGCCAAGATTATTCACAGATTGACAAACCCTCACTTAAGGTTTTGGTCTTCTAGAGAATATAGGTGCATTTCCCAGGACTACCTCAAGCAAATGTCCTTTTTGTAGATTCAAAATTTCTTTTCCTATGCACCTGTTTACAAAGATGCATTATTTTAAAAAGAACAAAGTAAAATTAACTGCAGAGTCAGACCCACATGCATTCAGATACCTGACTCAAACATGTGTGTTTGCCAAATGGTTGTTTTATATAGACTAAAGTTTCCCTCAAAAGGTATAGCCTGAGAAGGAGCTTGAAAATGAAAACAGTCAGACATACACTAACATAAATGGGCCTTGACACGGCAGATGTTCTCCGCTGTGATTAAACCTGGGGTTTTTGTTTCACGCTGGCCCGTTTGCATGTCTTTCACATGGTTACTGCTGCTTTAATCGTCAGCTGTCAAGACTTTTTCACTGCAGGCAATAAGTGAACTGTGTGTATGTGCTCAAAAACTCCTGGGGGATATTTGTCAGGTGAGGCAAATTAATATGTTCTGTATTTAACGGTCACGACCCATGTTTGAGTTAAATGATTAAAAACAATGTTTCATATTTGGCTTTTACATTTGGGCTCCAGCAGCCATTCCAAAAAGTGTTCAGTAGTAAGAGTAAATAACTGTTAATGAACTCACCCAGTTACAGTTTCTAAGGCAGGAGTGATTCAAAACAGCTACTGTTTTGTTTTGGATTTTGTGGTTTGACTTTGCATGCTTGGTTTATTCACACACGTGTTTTTGCCCAGTGAAACATAAGCGAACAAACTTGACATTTCCAGTCTCTGCACACATTTAAATATTGCATCTGCTTGGTAGGACTGCATCAAGTTAATAAACTGTTGAGCTCTCTTACTAAATAACCATAGTGTGGATCTTGTGTCAGCATGTGTGAATTGGTGAGAGCAGAGCCCAGTATTTGTGCCTGAACGTGTTTGGTGCGTTGGTGTGCTGGTACAGGGCTGCTCTGTGCCATGGCGTAGGCTAGAACAGGGGAGTCATGCGGACACTACTGCATGCCCAATCTGTGCCAGTCACACAGTGACTATAACTGAGCTGCTGACCTTAGAAGCCTTGAGTTCTCACATAGCAGTTAAACCTCTTACAATGCCCCACACTTCCATTCCCAAACTCTGGTCCTGTAGTCCTGCTGCTCAGCTACCAAGCTCACATTCACAGCTGTGGATAAAGAAAAATAGAAAAACAGCTATTTTTGCCCTTTTTTATACACAGTGCAACTTTTTGTGGGGAGTGAGATTGCATTAATTTAAATGAAATATACCCAATATCAGGAGAGTACTGTACATGACAGGAACTGATCAGTCAATTACTGGGGGCAGTCTGACATAGCCAATGTGCATTGTAAATGACCAGAAGGGACGGCAGATGACATAAGACTGGGTCATATCCTGTTAAGTCATACAAGATAATGGACTCCCTCCCCCCCTTACTTTGTGAATAACATTGCTTTTAAGCATTGCATGACATTCCCACTACGCAGAAAGGCTCATTTCTCAAGTAATAAAGTCCCACAGACCAGTACCACTTTATTTCCAAAGTTGTTTTGTCATGTTACTGTATTGTGTCAGTCACAGCTTGTTAGAAGCAGTCACAACATCCAGCGTGTTCAACGAGTGACTAATCTTATCTTAGCCTCATACATAATCGTTTGCTCTTTCCTCTGTTTCTGGTTTTAATGACTTGGAGAATGGACGATGTCACTGGCGAAAATGCCAGAGTTCAGTGTGGGATTTCTTCTCTTATAAACTTCTTGGAAGTGGACAATAACCTGGAGACTCTCAGTACTAGAGTTATTCAACACTGATTCATGGTTTCTTCAATTATTCAAGTCTAAGCTGTGGAGCACATTGTCAGCCATAGTTAGAGTGGGCCAGAGGGAAAACACCACACAACCTCACATTCCTACTACCTCTGGCACAGCCTAGGTTGTGATACACCAGATGGGACTAGGGCAGGGTGGTCTGAAGTTCATCCAACATTTCTGAGAAAAGCACACACTTTTTCCCCCCAAACGGAGCATTTTAAACACTGAACGGCAGAGGGAAAGTGAAACAGAGAAAAGCAGATCAGTACTAGCAACTTTATTTTCTATAAATAAAACAATGTTTCATTTAATGACCAATACTTTAATAATACACTGATTAATCTCAGGTGAGTGATGGTTTGTCTTCATCACAGCTGAACTGTTCCAGGGCACATGTTCATGTCTGTCATTGTCTTGTGTGGGTAATGTGCGTAGACAGCAGTGGTTTTGTCTAGAGGAGACTTTGTTTTGAGCCAACAGCTGGGTGGAATGATTGGCATTCGTTTAGAGTAATTGACCAGTGGGAATAAGGGAAAAAGAGAAAAAAAGTATAGAGGGGGGTAGTGGGGGCTGGTTGCGATCTAGGAGACACCAGACCACACAACCTGCATGTTCAGGCTGATGGAGAAACTGTGGCTTTTGTTGCTTTTTCTGCCTGGGCGCGTTCAGCCATGACTGACTCTTGTAGGTGTTGACTTTAGCTAGTAAGTGCCCATATGTATGTATGCATGCACACATGCACACACATGTATATGTGGAAAGTGCATACAGAAACATAGCCAGCACCTGTTAGTCTAGCTGAGTGAAGCTGATAAACAAATACTGGCCGGAAATTGCTAAAACACTTTACTGCTCTGTTGTTCTTTTTCTTATCTCCATTTAAAAATGCACAGTTCCAGAATTGCATTGGCTTTGGGAACTCGTAGTAGTTTCAAAACTTGTACAATGTTTTTTCTCTACAGAAGGTTTCATCCAGATGTTATTGTGGTGGTAGACAAATATAGCTTTTAATATATGAATATAAGCTGCATCTTTTAGATAAAAAGAAGTAAAAACCCGGGACAAAGCTTGGTGTATTATGTTGTTATTAGTACTATTTCTTGGATAAAATATGCATGTAATGATGACGTGTCTGGCATATCTATTGTGTTTCTTGACTTTAGTTTAATAAAACTGCACAATCCTGCATAGAATTATGTTCTTGTTAAATTACATTTGTGTAGAAAAC
>OMLM01003098.1:233447-246886 GCA_900302695.1 Helostoma temminkii | reverse complement strand
GTTCTTGTTAAGAAACAAAAAAAATTACATTTGTGTAGGAAACTTTTTTCTTTTTTTTGCATTTGCAGTTTAGTTGTATAGAAGAGCTATTTTTAGAAGACATGGTTGACCTGTAATACATAATAATAAAACTGACTCCCTTCGTTTAATGATACATTTTCAATTGGTGAAGTTGGGTTTATAAAACGGCAGATGAGAAATTCTGAAAAATTGCCACCATAATTTTCCATTTCTCAATACAACAACTTAATTTAGTTTTTACTGTCTAAGAGTCGTTTGACCAAACAGTTGACACAAAGCAACAAAAGTGTAAAGTGTGTGGCATTTTCCCTTTGCTTAATGACTCACAGATGGTTTAAAGATGACCAAAATATTATCAAAAAAACATCTTAAATGATTTTTTTTAGCATTGTATGTGCTATTTGTAAAGCTCAATTGCCTTAGCCTCCTGAGATTAATTTTTATCACCTGGAATAAGCTTCCTCTGTTTATATAGTCCTATGTGAGTATATGAATAACACAAGCAGTTATGAAGCTGCATCTGAAAAATCTAGGCCAAGAAAGTTAAAGCAGGAGGATCATATGTTTTCGACTATCTAAGAGTTTAGGCATTATTAGCCTAGTTTAACTATTTACATGTCAAACTAGTGAGGAATGAGCAGAATTACCAACTGAGGGCCACTTCCAGGGCTGCAATGTAAAGCTAGAGAGGGAGTGATGATGGTGAAGTGTAGCGCTAGTCAATGATTTTCTCAAGGGATCGACTCTGAGCCTCCACTATGTGAAATGAGCCATTTTCACTGAACCCACTGCATTGGAAAATGTATATAAAGTAAATGTCATGGGCAGTGGGAGGTGCTGACAGGTAAAGAGAAAGGACTAAACAAACTCCAGTGTTACTAAGTGAAAAACAGTAGAGGAGGCGCAGTGTGAGAGCAGTGCTGTCTGCGAAAAGTGTGTAGAGGCAAGCGTGTGAATGGAAAAAGCAAAGCTGAGCAAACATCAGCAAGAATGAAAAACCTCATGTAGGATAATAAGGAGAATGTTTTATATGTTGGTGTTATATTCCAAGCGTAATTGGTGTTGCTGTGCCAACACCTCAAACAAAAACACCTATAGAAAATGGCCCATAATGTGAAAACGGTTACATGGTCTTCAATATGAGATACTGTGGACATGTCTGCACTTCTCTTGCTGTTTTCAGCATCTGCAACGTTTGTGAAAAGTATAGTGACATGTTAGCTACGCCTATAAAGGGCTTATATGCTGTAACATGTAGCTTTTTATGGTTAATAAATAATTTATTGATGCTTTATAAGTCAGTTATTAGCTGAACAAATTTTGGGTTGCCAGTGAAATTCTCTTTAACCGTCTGTTTGGTATACAGCTGAAATAGTAGTGGTTTAGTTTTTCAAACAAATATGACATATATTTGGTGCTATATATTCTTTGGGACAAGGCAAATTTAAGATGTCATCATAACTTCTCAAAGACATTTTGTCACCTTTATCTGAAATCCCTAATAAAAAGTAGCTACAACCCAGAAATGTTGGGAATCCATTAATAAATGCAAAAATCCTTTTTAGTAGAGAAAAAATTAAAGAAAAAAGTGATACAATTGAGTCTTTAGATACTACTTAAAAACCATATACAAATGGTTTATCAGAGCGTTAGGTCTGTATTTTATTGAATCATGGAGGTTCACTGAGTTTTCAGAGACAACAATGTGGCTGTGTTCTTTCCATTTTTCCTCATAAAAGCTGTCATCGTTATGGGAAAACCCAATAATGATTTCCGTTTGACCAGTGATTTCAAGTTCAGTTTTGTCACAATTTTTATAATTCAGCCACCATACTGTTTTCCAATTCTTTTCCCTCTGAGTGAGTTGAATGAGTTCATTCTTCAGCAAACAGCAGAGTGATATTTTTTTGCAGATCACCATATTGGAATGTAGGATCCTTTTGTGTGACAGCATGGGTCACTGTCCTCCATCCAGTGAAAATATCAACTTTTATTTCCTCCAAAATAATTTAATAAGGATGATTGACTTCAACTCTACTATTAGTCATGTAATACCAAAAAAGTGTGTTAACTATTAGATAGGGTATTTCTTCTGAACAAATGTAGTCAGTGTGCGTCTGTAATACTACCTGACAATTTCTCAATCAGCCATAGTGGAAACATGTACAATAGGAGTTTCTTCTCTGGAGATGTGACGAAATATTCCGCCCTCTCCACACTTTGCCCTCAGGCTTTCTTTATAACTATCTAGAATTATGCCTCTGAGTGAAAAAAGCTGCAGAGACAGTAGCTCTGAGATCAGTGTCATGTCATCTTTGGCCCCCCTCCAGCTCCACTTAGACCATCTTTTGGTCTCAGACAACCAGACGTCACACAGACATTTGAGGCTTGTCACTTTAGTGGCCTCTTACTTTGGCAGGCGTGTGGGCTTTTGGAAGATTTGACTCTGATACGTGTTACTGTAAATGTCTTACTGAGGAATGCATGTGTCATGTCGGTGATACTGAATAAATTAAGACCAGCATTTGTCAGTAAGATCTCTTTTTAAAACTACACATAGTACATGTGGTAATAAACTGCTTGCTTGTGTTGTGTGGATTTGAAAAACATCTTGATTTTCTTTTTTTTTTTGCCAGACTGATATTTGAAATGGACATAGGCAGGTACTCCACATGTTACCACCATTCAATCATTGACTGCTTGCTTGCCATAAATATGATGTTGGATAATCATATTAACATACTAGTTCAACTGGAATTGTTTCTTTGGGCACTCTGAGTATGTTTCCTTGGCATTGTTTGCTCTGTGCATTTTAACAAAACATGAAACAATTAAGTAGAAAATGTCAGCTATTCAGAGAGGAACAGTTCTTGTGCATTGTGTATGCTTTAAACCACACATTTTTTACTCTCTTAGTGTGTTGGGAGAGAAATCTCTGTCAAGACGCAGCTTGCCAGGTTTCCACTTGAAAATTCATAGCTGTCAGACAAATTAAGGAAAGGCAAACACGCTTTGTAAAAAAGGAAACCATTTGACCCAATCTGAAAGCAAATCCCAATTCCTCCTTTTAGATTTGACTCTTCTGATTCTCAACCAGGCTGTGATTGCACCGTAAAGACAATATTGTTTAGCATATGTGAACTATTAAGTCCATTGGTATGAAACTGAGGACTCAAGGGGAAACATTTCAGTCAGTTATTGGACTTAATAAAACAAATCTCTTGGTGAAGAACTTCTGTGACCTTCTGCTAGAGGCAGAGTGAATGAGTGGTGACAGATCTTTTTCTGAGTAATGAAGTCAAAGATGTAAGTAATGTGGATGAACGATCAACATTTCTCATACATTAACTAAACTGGTGTGGACATCCAGTAGGTAGCTAGGTAGGTTTACAAAAACGAGAATAATTTGTTTTACATTGCTTGGCAGAATGGAATCTGTTTCTCGTTCGCTGTGGTTGCATTTCACACTTGTCACTGATTTGATGTTTTTTACACTCGAAGGAATGAACAACAAGTCACGACTGTTCCAGTGTTATTTGCTGTCATGTCCTCCATCTGTTAAACATTTCATGCAAAGCTGTGTGCTTTCACCTTAGCTAACTTTTTACAAGGATACTGTACAAGGGATGCAAAAGGTCAGAGTACTACATTACATTAGTGCAACATAAAGTCAGGGGTCAATCCATGCATAACTGGAAAAACACATTAACCTCAGGACTTTTTTGAGTCCTGTAAATTCATTTATTCTTCAGTTTCAGGGTATAAAAGAGACCAGAAATTGCACATAATGAACCACTATGGTGCCAATTCTGTCAGCTGGTGTGACCAAAATGGTCACAGGCTGTCATGTCCTCTGTGTGTGTTTATGAAAGCAGTGCTCTGCTTTCCCCATCACAGCCTCAGAACGCTGCTGGTCGGGTTTTGCCTGCTATGTGGCAGTCCCTGCTTTGCGTGTTTTATATATGCTTCCCTTAAATAAACTGATGAAGGGATTGCAAGCCCACCACATGTTCTTCATACCATGTTTAGAACTGAGACGTTTGCTTGTTATATTTCAGATGGATTGCAGCTGTAGGATCCTGAATACTAGACTTTTGTTATGGAGAGTCTGTAATCGGGGTGGCATGGTGGTGCGGGGGTTAGCACTGTCACTTCGAACCTGCTGGCCTGTGTGGGTTTTCTCTGGGCAACCCTCAAGTGAAAACAGCTATAGATTATTGATTCTAAAACTAGAGTTGCTCTTTGCCTATGTTTAAATAAAAACTATACAAATCTATAATCTACACAACACCATTTCCTCTGGATATGATGTAAATATTAAACACTGCCTGTGTCATGACTGTTATGTTCATTAGATGCCATTGTTTGAAAAATTTCCTCCTGTCAGCTGAGTGCTACTTCAATCTAAAAAAAGTGGGCTGCCATTCTCAGACCTTATTAGTGTGATAGAGGCTTAAAGTATGGAGGAAACAGTATGATGAACTTTATGGAAAAAAGATCTATTCCACCTCTGCAGAGTTTGCTTTATTACAAACACGCCTGTGCTGGAGGTTGATCTCAATCTCCAACAAATGTTGAATTCCCCTGAACATTAACCACTGAACAGCTGAATTCATTTGAACATTAACCAAACTTTTCAGCATTATATGACCCAGCTGTGCTTTCTGTGCTGTTTATGTAGTATATCTTTGCAATTCGTATTGTTTATCCAGGAGGGTCAGCATCCTGTGCTTTATTGGATACTTTATCAAGATGTATCCACTCCCTCTCGCACTGTTTAAACTGACCTGGCTGTATCTATGATATTTTTTCTTTAGGTTGACAGGTAATGAACCATTGTCTATCCTGCCACTTAACTCTCTACCAGAGGAGAACATAGGCAGGGCCCACTACAAGCTGTGTGACCGGCTCAAACTGGAAAAGAAGCAGCGCAGGATGTGCAGACGAGACCCGGGCGTGGCAGAGACCCTAAGAGAGGCCATCACCATGAGCGCCCTAGAATGCCAGTATCAATTCCGCTTTGAGAGGTGGAACTGCACCTTGGAGGGGCGCCACCGAGCCAACATACTAAAAAGAGGTATGATAAGATGAAAATGTAATTCTAAACTCCTAAGACCTGCCTATAAATAAGAAATTTTCCAATGCTTTTGACTCCAAAACTAAACATCAGCTGATTTGTCACGTTCCTCTATCTTTGTGCAGGTTTTAAAGAGACAGCCTTCTTGTATGCCATCTCCTCAGCGGGTTTAACCCATGCAATGGCCAAAGCTTGCAGTGCGGGACGCATGGAGCGATGCACATGTGATGAGGCCCCAGACCTGGAGAACCGCAAGGCGTGGCAGTGGGGAGGATGTGGAGACAACCTCAAATATGCCAACAAGTTTGTCAAGGACTTCCTTGGCAAACGCTCCAACAAAGACCTGCGTGCACGTGTTGACATGCACAACACAAATGTGGGCATGAAGGTAAGGTTGTATGATGAGTGCATGGTTTATTAAAGAGGTATTCCACCAATTTTACATGTCTTTGCAAGTTTAATAGTAAAGGAGAAAATTTTTCACAACAGATGATATGTGCAGCTGTTTCAGTAACTTATTCAAGGGGTAGCAGTTTTACTTAAATCTTTTGTAATCCTCATTTGACATAATCAATCAATGAAATATGTAATCTTGAACAGGTGGCTCATAATCACAGACCACACAAAACTACGATAAAGTGTTAATTTTCATTTTGGTTTTTTGTACCCTATTTTTAATGTTTTGGTTAAGTAAAAATATGCTGCAGGAGGCAGAGCGTCTTGTGAAAAACATTCAAAGTTACTGACTAATTGCCATCAACAACAACAGCTATGAAGCATTTAGCTGCTAAATAGAAATATATTTCCCTCAGGAGGTGCTGGAGACTGTGATTATTGAACCAATATTCAACAAAGTTCAAAAACGTAGCTTCAAATAAATCCTGTTGTTGCTCCATGTTGGCTGAATGGGTAAATAAGTGCATGTTTGTGATTGCCTGTTTAGATTATCTGAGCTTGGAGACCATACATTTAAGAGATGGTCTGTGTTACAGATTGGGTTATGGATGTTTACCAGCCAGAAAGCACAAGATGCATGTGTTTGAAGTGAAGAGTTTTTGGAATGGAATTCAAATTATCTTTGACTGATCTTGTTTTAAGCTGTCTCTTCTGAGTGTCCCTACTTCATGGAACTGCGATACTTCGCAAGTTTTTGAAGTACCTCTTTATAGTCTAATTAAGTTTTACATTCAGCCCCTATTTGATTATTATAGCTTGTCAGCGACTTTGACAGCAACAGTATTTTATTAGCTAATAATTTGTCTGAAACAACAAACTATGTCTCAGCTGCGGTCATGACAGACAATTATTCATAGCAACATCAGTGATGTTAGAAAGATTTTAAGGAGTTACATTTAAAGGAAGGAAATTTACAATAGTATTACAATAGTTTTATTATGTTTAATAAATAATAACTATCATCTTGATTTGCCTTTTATTAAAGTAATAATTTAATAAGTAAGGACAACAGAATTTGAGTTATAACACTCCCCCTTATCTAACCAGGACACACTTAAAAAGAAACCATTTTAACTAGGGTCAGAGTTTATTTGGAGTCACAAACAATATTTAAACACAAATGCTGGCTAATTGGCTCATATGAATCAGTTAAACGGTGGGAAAACTGTGATAATACAGCAGTGTCTGAGTTCTGTGCTATTATGTAGACAAACACTGACATTAAGTGCCAATTCATTGTGCACCTTATCCCGGATACACTCTACCGCCGTATCTTTGGTTTTGCTTTTCTAATGCAGGAGCTTAAACATTGCAGTGCTGGCAAAAGACTAAAACACAAAACACTTTTCCAAATATAAGCGAAAATGACCACACTGAAATTTAATATCACAACAATAGAAGGACACAGATATAGTGAAATTATTGATGAAATGTGATTCTGTTTGTAATTACCTGAGTTACAGCTAGAAAAACAGGAAACTTAAACTGATTAAAGTAATTGCCACTGTAAATTTGACAAAATCTGAAAGAGCTCATTATTCAATATTTGGTTTTCTCTCCCAGATTAGATAGGCAGCAACTTTGATTTGTACGCTGGCACAATTCAGCAGTTGTTTGTGGTGAGCAAATTCATGGCTTTTTCATCTTGGAAGTGTTTTTAATAGTAAAATAAAAAAGAGGGAATGCTCTTAATCTGTCAAGCCAAAGCAAACTAAAGGTCTGGAATCTGTTGGTTTTCCTTGGCTTTACTCATATCTTAGCCATTTTCATTTAGGTTTTGAAAATGAATTATAGCAGAGGCACGCTTCCCAAACGTTAGCAGACAAAAACTCTCCCAAAAGACCAATGCAGACTCTTCCTTTTCAACTTGGCTCTACAAAATCCATTGTCTCTGGAGGTTTTATTTGTGATAAAAGATTTACAACATTGTTTTTGCTCCTTTCTGTGATTTGCACATTTAATGAGGTGTGCTGCATTCATTCAGGATGAATTCCCACATTAAGGGATGAAACTGGAATGTGCTATCCTCTTCATCCCACAGTGTTTAAAAGCTGGTGTGATGAATATGCACTTCCTGTCCCCTGAACTTTTCACAGTTTGAAAAGACATGTAAATGCTATCCATGTAAGAGAATGTGTTATTGTCATTGATTTTTGCACACACGCACTTTTTGATAGTGTGCTTGATGCTGAAGTGAACTTTGGCTGACTGCGAAGAGGGTAGTTGAATTAAAATAACATGTAGTGGCCTTTTTAGATGATTATCTTTATTTTTCATTTATGATGCTTTAGGAGGAGACTTTCTATATTATTTTCTTCTTTCCAGCTCTGTGACATATTTACAACATTAGAAGATCGGGATGATCGACACTGGGTTTTGAAAACACATGTAAAGTCAAAGATCAAGAATAATGTGCTGTATTAAAGTCTCCTCTTTCCCAGGGCTGTTTGAATGGACTGTCTATTTGCGGGTGCTTCTTAGTAATAACCTCCCTGCACTTATAATAACAGTTATTGAATTTAATCAAAATGTCATCTGTTGTTATCATAACAAAATATATTCTCCCACCAATTATTATTTGGTCAGCCCTTTTATATGAAGCTTTAAACAAAGTGTTATATTGTTCACCTTCAGTTCACAAGCAATTAACCACGTGTCAGATTTTTCCCTTTTATGATGATATCATAAAGTGCAGTCAATCTAATAATTTTCCTCCCAAACCATTGCGCTCCACCCTAATCATCTAATTGTTAGCATATTTGGATAATGTAGCTCTTTGAAATCCTGCTTACTAAACAATGGCTCATTAAATACATAGCTTTCATTATATGCCTTTAATGTTTCAATGCAGTTAACAGTGCTGTTCTGTCTGTTAACCAGGTAATCAAGGCTGGAGTAGAGACAACTTGCAAATGCCATGGTGTCTCTGGCTCTTGTACGGTCCAGACCTGCTGGAGACAGCTTCTGCCCTTCCACGAGATTGGCAAGCAGCTGAAGCAGCGTTACGAGACGTCCATCAAGGTTGGGAGTTCCACCAACGAGGCAACGGGAGAGGGAGAGATCTCCACAGGCCGGAGCCAGCAGCAGCAGCCGCAGCCCTTACCTGGCCTTAATGATCAGATCCCTCGCACTATGGACCTGCTCCATATTGAGGACTCACCCAGTTTCTGTAGACCCAGCAAGTACTCCTCGGGCACAGCATCCCGTAAGTGCTACAAGGATAAGAACTGTGACGCTATCTGCTGCGGGAGAGGCCATAACACTCAAAGTAGGGAGGTGACCAGGCCCTGCCAGTGCCAGGTGCGTTGGTGCTGCTATGTTGAATGCAAGCAGTGCACACAGAGAGAAGAGGTATATACCTGCAAAGGGTAAACCAGTAACCTGCCAGTCCCTATGACCAGTGGAGCAAGCGAAAGATGATTCATGCTGAAGAGGAGTGGTTGTCTTGTTCTCATAAAAAGTTTTGCTTCCACTGTCGGAACAGTGTCCGTGAACAAAAAGGAGTGAGCCGATGGAAAAGCAATAAGCACTTTGAGGGATTTTTCTGGGTGGGGGTTCAGAGGTCTTGTGGGCCCCTGTGTATGGACTTTGCAGAATTAGGACCTTCGCAGACAACTGGGTCAACATCTCATGCTTTACATCATGGTGTTGATGATAGTAGCTTCTATTTTCCTATTAACAAATCTCATTACATCTTCACATGAGACACCAGAAAGAAGAAACTGAATGGCATCTAGTTACTGAGGATCCCATTCAAGGACAGTAACACCAACAGACTGGTTTCTGGGCCCTTGCCCAAAGAAGAATTGTGTATGTGTGTGTGTGTTTGTCAGTTTTTACATGCGTGTGTTTATATGAGAGCATGTGATAGATAGATGGTTTTGAATGACGAATTTTATGGCAATTAAACCATATTCAGAGACTGCTAAAATAGACAGGGTGTAAGATTTAATCTACACGCACATATTTACACTCACACACATTGTGTGTTTGCATATGTATGTACATAAATTCAGTTATATTGTAATGATATTATACAAGCCACTTATCTAACTATGTTAAAACAAACCACTAACCACACAAATTTATGTTGTTTGTGTGCTGTAACTCGTTTTTCTTCTTGATTCATGTTGACAAGGCCCTTTGGAAAGCAGCACACTTGTGTCGGTTGTCTTGCTGTGGATAATTTATAGATCCTTTGGGACTACTCCTTCACAAGGAGAAAACAAATCTAATTTTTTTCTTTTTTGTAATATAATATGAATATAATATGAAGCTGTTAGTAAATGCATTAACAGACATAACTAAACCAGTCAGTTTAGGCTATTCTCGGCCTTGAGCGATTCAGTGTTCAGGGAATAACTTAAACCACTATCTAACTTTTGAATAAACTAGAGATAAATTGTGCAAATACAATCAATATCCAGTATCCAGTGTACAGTGGCCTTGTTATTGTAGCCAATACCTTTGAAACAGGTGATCTCTTGACCAGCCGTTGGTCCATGTATGTCTCAGATAACAAAATGTAGAGCTCTGCGTAGCTTAAATGTACCTATTCGTTTTTCCTTGTTTAACTTTGAATACTTTGAAGTTGTAAAGAAAACTGTGGAGAACTGGAGGAATGTAGCCCCCTGCCATTTCACATCCTTCTGTCCTCTTCAGCTGCCACGATTTGATTGAGCCATATTCGACATGCAGTATGTACAGAAGGAGCTGCATCAGTCTGTCCAAACATCATGGGGAAAGAGGCGGAAATATAGCTTGGCATGTCTGCAGAACTGCTCAAGTAAAGATGACAGTGTAATTCTCGTAGCTAATATAAATACATTTTATAAGACTAATATTTGTGTAATGTTCAGCAAATTTATGTCTACATGTAAACATTAGAGTTGTGCAGATATGCTGCCTTCACTCAGAAGACAGCAAATGCTGAATTTGTTTATTTTTTTATATTACCATTTTTTCACACGGTGACACAGTTAACATAATGCAGCATACATAATTCTGCCATGCTATTACAGAGACAGTTTAAAGAAATAGTTTGACATTTTGGCAAATACACACTCTTACCAAGAGTTAGAAGATTGACACCACTCTCATGTCTGTTTTAAATCTAAGCTGGTGGCCAGTTAGTTTAGTAACTACAACTTCACTTTGTTCTCACCCAGCCCACTGGCCCTGAAAGCATTTCTCCAATACGAATAGTTGCAAAAGATAGAAAAAATAAAACAGTGAATACAGTTTCAGATTGACCAAATGAACATGTTGTACTATAAAGGTTGATCAATTCGGTCTAATATAATTTGAAAAGTCTGGAAGAGCTGCCAAACTATTTTACCTCCATTTTATCCCTATTCTAGAAGAATGAGGATTTTATTTGGGCTATGTGACTTTGACAAACATGCATAGGAATTAATGATAGCCATGTTTTAATCTTATACATCCATGGTTTCCAGTCTTTATGCTGCATTAAGATACCCGAGTGTTGGCTGTAGTGTCATATTAAGCAAACCAATGAGAGGGATACTGATTTTCTTGTGTAACTCTTGGGTATAAAGTGAATAAAAGTATTTCCCAAAATATCAAAATACTGCTATGAAACCTAACAATAGCAAACTTTATGAGAAATGCCTCTGTACACACAAACAATGGAAACAATCATATTTCAGTTTATTCTCAGCACTTAGCTTCTGGGAACTTGTTATAAGTTATATACTAGATGTAGGACCTTACATGGCTTGTTTTCGATGGGTGTGAATTAACTACTGAGTGAGGGACCCAGCTTTGTATTATAGCACCATTCACGCACTGAAGCCCAAAAGCCCTTTAAAATATTTAAAGATCTGTATTTATGGATACAGTACAGTGCAGAATATTTTTTTAAATTGTAAATAGCAACGGTTTCTTCTCCTGTGGTATTGAGACAAAAGTGAGGCACATGTTCAATTCTCACAAGCAACTGAAACAGGAATTGGTAGCAATAATAAACGCTAGGGCACAGAGATGCTATAATACGATGGTTAAAGATTGTAGTCAACAATACAGTCAACCCTCATTTAAATGGCTAAGCAAGTAGTTTTGTTTTTAAAGATGGTCATCACAATATTTGAGCTCAAACCATCATTCTCAACGGCAAAATCATGTAGTAGGAAGAGAGCCTTGCTTGGCTTAGTTGTCCTGAGGAGATAAATTCCAAGCATTTTGATATGAGCATTCATGCCAAATAAAGACTGGTCAAACATATACATAGAACTTTGCACGCTACGTCTAAACCATAATAGCTATGCTGAGACTCGAAGCACAAATGCCTGCTTCCCACAGCTTCTGGTGTGTTCATTCTCCACGCGCACACACTCATCGGCCCAAACACACTAAGGTTGTCTACTATTGAAAGCTTCCAAACAGACATGACAGGAATATCAAATGCACACTGAGTACATTTCTGAGCGCATTTTTGTTTGTTTATAGATTGTACATAGGCCTAAAATTTCTCCCAAGAAAGAGGAGCATGATGCAGCAGCCAGTTGGTTTTTAGATGTCACAGTCGTCCATATTCTCAAATCCAAAACTCTGCACTGTTTAGTTGTCAGTTGATCATGTACAAAATTCTATTTTGTAGAAAAAAATAAAAGATAAATTATTTTTAAATATATTATGAGCATGTGCTTAGTGTAAATAACATCAAAGTCTAAATTGATTTTATATCCTGAATTTTTTTACTTTTCTTTTGGGTGTTTGTTCTTTTTTGGGGGTGGAGGCTTCAAGAAGCAGTGTATAATTTAAACATATTTCATTACATATCTCAACATTTGCAATTATCTAAGCACTAACAAATCCTAACAAATTTAGAATCAACTCACCTGTATCTGTCTTCTATTCATTCATACAAACAATATTTTAATACCATTTGATCTGTTTGTATAATTAACTATATTGTGAAAAGTGAACTGCTTTATTTACATCTTTGGATCACTTTACATGTACAAATACTTTTTGTTAGGATTTGTGCTGTGCTTGTAAAACAAAGATAAAACACACCAGCACACGTATTACCCGCTGTGATGATACTACACCAACAAAGCTTTGTCCATGTTCACTTATTCATGTCTTATGGGAACCCTAAATTATTTTCCTCTACCTCATGTGTATAGCTTGTAGGTATAAACAGATCACAAATGACTGGTAAGAATGTATTTAAGTTATTTAACATCTTTGTATAACAAAGGCAAAAAAATTCTGAAATAATAAATGACTTTTTAAATTATTTTGTGTGCTTTTATTTGAAGATTTCTTTTCATCATTAGATCATGCCTGAATCAACTCTTGATAATGATAATACTAAAACAGTGCTCTTTTATTGGTGATTTTCAAATGGCGTTAAATTTGACTGAAGATTCTCAGTGATCCAGATGAAGTTATCTGGAAGTTTACAGCAACAATGTTGAACATTGATGAAAGACACATTTGCTGCGAAAGACAGCATTTGCTTCTACATTTAGTATACTGCATACAAATACATACATACATATGAATACACTGTCCATTATGTAGAGTGCAATTTGTATCTTTGCATGCTATTTATGACTATTTTGTTATTGTATGTTTTATGCTGGCATTAACACATATAACACATAACACAAATTTATACAACAAATTTAAAGATAGTCTTGGTTTCCAAGGAAATGGTAAACATTTTCTTACAATTTATGTTATGGTTAGGTTATTATTTGTGCTATTTGAATTACCAAATATGCTAGAGATAAACTAGATTAACCACCAGTTAAAAGCTTTTAGTAGTTGCAAGTTTTTATTAAGTCAGTTTAATCCATTGTAGGACCATATGGATACTTTGCAAATAAACATGGCCTTTTATTAATATTAATGT
>OMLM01003098.1:220524-233101 GCA_900302695.1 Helostoma temminkii | reverse complement strand
GGGTGTGTGAATGATTCCACAGTGCTCTGTAAACTGAGTTCATTTCCTTTAAAACCTCTTTGACTGTATTTGCACACTTCAGACCACTTCAGCCAGCATGCAGTCACTGAGGGGGTTTTCCCTGTTGCTGCAGCAGCAGACAGGATGGAATAGATGATACGGGCAGAGACCAGAGGGTCTTCAGTTCAAACTTTTTGTTGATTTGATAAAAGAATAATGACTGGAGGAAAAAGGCCTTCCTGAGATGTGTCACATGCGTCACTGTTGACTTGAATATTTACAGGAATCTGATACTGACATTGTTGAATTTCACAGTTTCATGCAGGATCACCCTCCCTTTGTTATGACATTTAATATTGATTTAGTTTAAACTGATTATCAAGGCATCTATCATATTACAGTCTACACTACTATGGCAGTAATGCTTTTACTTTAATGTCAAACAAAGTTACTGTGAAACTCATTAATACAAAATATAAACATTTCTGTTTTGGGTTTTCTGAGTTCTGACATATGTGGGAGCTGAAGAATTACCCTGTTGAACTCCTATTATTTCAACAAGCTCTGTTCCCTCAGCAGATGAGCGGAGATTTCAGGGAATTTTCTCTCTCAATAATCTTGCAAATATCTTGTGGTCTCATCATACAAGCCTTGACGCTTGACTAATCCAAGAGAAAGGGGACTTTGTGATCCCAGGCTGTGAATAGGAGCTTCATGTCTGGTTGGGAAAACAAAACACAATTACAGAGTGTATGTGTTCTAATACCTAAAACATCAGAGGAAAAGCCCATGATATCCCTGACACGTGTATCTAAATTAGCTGTGCAGGAGCCGCCTCTTGGTGTTAGCTATGCCTCCCCTGGGTCCTAGCTGCTTTGCTCTGAGAAACTGAGAAGCTTTAATGTACCCCGCTAGCTGGACTCCTCCTAACTTCCTGTCCTGTACCAGGTTCTAATATGAGCAGTAACTTTGTGGTGTGTTGTAATCCAACAACGTTTTGACAGCTGTTACCATGAAGGAAGTGGGTGCAACTAAAGCACAGGCTGAAAAAAGTTTGAAAAAAAATCAAGCAAGCTTCACCCCCCTACCTCCTCCTGACTACCTTCCATTCCCATCTTATGGTCTGCTCGAACATGCAATTGCTGTCAAGCAGAAAGAGCGGATAGAGATCATTCTTGAACTGCTGAAAGTGGCAGATGATTTATTATTCCAGCATCACCCCACTGAACGAGATATGTGCGGCCTTGTGGGACATTTGCTGAGTGTTGATTGTGGTCTTCTGTTGCATCACATACTGTAACTGGATGCAGACTTAATGGCATGAAATGCATAGCCAAAGATGCAGAATGAAAAACAGAAATTAAAGCCAGCTAAAGTGACCCCTTGCTTTCTTGCCAAAAGGAAAGAGAGAAACAACTTCAACTGTCAACTTCATGGTGATGAAAAGACTTCAGGCCAAGGAACTGGCCACTAGCACTGCCTAACTAAATATTGTCAAACTCTGATGCCTTTGCTCTGTTTTGTGCATTTTTATTTTTATGAGCTCAATAGGTTTAACAGTCAAAGTTTTAACAATGTAAAACCTAATTAATGAGAATCCAAGCGCTAGTTGCTCAAAGGCCGACTTACCGTGTGAAACATATCTGCCGAGCCCTATAAAAACACCTTAGCTCATGCTGTGGGTCTGTGGAACTCACAGATTTATGATTTTTTCAGTGTGTTGGGGAAAAAGTAAGTTCCTCTATGGAAAGAGTGATAGGGGTCTGAAGGGTATGTACCTTCCTCATGTCCTTCCTGCACCCTGCCCAATAGCTTACCCTGTTTAGAACTGTTTGTGATTGTTGTTAAGTCGTTGTCAGAGCTCTTGCTTTTTATTCATGCCTGAAACAAATGTGAGCTCTGCATCAATCAAAATAGGAGCAAATTAAGAAAATGCAGTGGATTCATGAAAAACACTTTGTGTAATGTACATAGCTGGTTGTGGAAATACACAATTCTAACACAAATCACTTTGTTTGAATCAGAATTAAGACAGACAGTTAAGTTGAGTGATTTAGAGACACGTTGAATCAACAAAGTATTCCTGACTTAACTGAAATATTAACTCAATAATCACAGAGGATTAAATAGGAGGCTGCTCAAATATTTAAAAACCAGGATGTGTATAATGTCTTTAATTTGTCTTCTACATGAGACATTAAAACTATTATTATTATTATTGTTTTTTACTATTTTTCCATCCGGGAGGTCTTTGCATTTTTTCCCCTGAACTAGGGAGAACGCTCAATGACCATGTCTAAAGCCTCTCCACAAGATTCAATGGATAATGATGATAACTGGCTCAGGAGGTTTTCAACACTTGCTCACAATCATAAAAATGTCAGCTTCTCATGACAAAGCTCATTTTTCAAAAAACATACTTCTATCCAAGTCCAAATGAGGAGTTCAATACAGCCCATAAATTGCACAAATCTGAGTCAACATTGTCCTTCTGGAAAAATAGAATAATAAACAAACAAATTATTCTATAAATAATAATGTAGCATGTGTTTCCTTCATTGGCAAACATATTGGAAAGGGGGGGGAACCCCAGAGACCCCATAGCAGGGTTTCTAGGCGGATGGGATAAACATAGATCTGTGCAGACGCCTGGGTTTTTTGGCAAGCCTGCTGCGCTTGCAATTGCACCAGGAGAATTAGAGAGCTCGCCACAAGAGGTGCTGGGTTAGAAACATTTTATTCTCGAGGAAATTCCTCCTATTACTCCATTATTCATCAGAATCTCAGAGGAGATGGATGCTCTAACTGCTCTAGCAGAGACTGCTTACAGGAAAACAGTTCATCATGGTAGATATCCAAGACAAAAGAGTATTCTGATGTATCATCAGTAGGATGTATGCAATGGACACATATGCCTCAGTCCATCAATTTATTTGGACAGTAAGTACTTCAGAGATCACCAAATGGATATTCAATACCATAACTACACAGCATTGAATGTCAGAGCACTACAGCCGTTTACAATTGCGGAGGAGAAATTTTATTCAACCAGGTCACCACCTGTTTTGTGCATCAACGGTGTATGAAATATTAACTACTGGGAAGAAATTGTCGGTTTTGTTTTCTACCAAAATGTTAATGTTACATGAGCACATAAGGGAAAGTTGTACCATAGTGAATGGAAGACGACTTCAAGGATGTTTTTATCAGCAGCTGTGCTGACTACAACCACTCAGTTGTGTTTGCATGTTGGGTGATGGTGAGGAAATTAGTTGTGGTTGTGGTGACTGTGTACGTTGGTGAGGGAGGGTTACAATGGCACAATGGTGAAAGCAAAGGGATTTACAGAGATGGGTGATGAAGCTGGTGTCCAGCTCATGCTTCAATTGTTCAGTAAAGATTCCCCAGCTGTCCTGAGGATTAGTCCTTGTGCTTATGTGATTAGGATACACGGCACCGCGGCTAGACCAGGCGCCTCTGGCCCATAGAATGTAGAATGAGATGAGCTGGAAGAAACAGGAAGGATGGATGATGCTGCGGAGGCCACAAACACTGAGCACGCAATTTGAATGCACAAGAAACCTGTGGCAGGAATGAAAGGCAGTACAGTAATTCGCTTTGTGACAAGAATATATAAACAAGAAAGATTGATATCTAAAAACAGAACAGGGCTCCTATTTATTGTTAAAGTCAGAATTACTACAGTAACTAAATAAAAGTTTGTACATATACCCACAACCATGCATAGTAGCTCTTGGGGCATGGGAAGGCTTTAAAATAAATAATAAAATGGGAAACACTGATGCTAATGCAGGAAGAGGGAGTACTTTTCCTCCTGCATCCTCTTACTAAAATGTGTTCATGTTGGCTTGGGAGAACTCAGAGTGACTGACATGTGGAATGACAAACAGTGTGACAACATGGTGTGTGTAAGTGGCCATCCAACCCAGAGCCTTGCACAGCTGCACATTGCCTGGTTGACTCTACCAGACACTATGGCACGGGCTCAACAGTAACGCTGACCTCATGGGTCATAACCAGCGCTGCCTGTTAACTGGAGGCAATGAAACCACTGCTATTACACATAAATTAAGACTGAATAGACTGAAGTTATATGGCATAAGGAAAGGCAACTCATTCATTCACTCACCACTTCTTCCGTTACAACACCAATGACAAATTTGGTGTGGGAATATGAGCTAAGGAGATAGTAATCCCATCTATAAATGCAAGATATGCTTTAGCTGGATTCCCACCCTTGCTGTTTTTGTGGCAAACATTTGCCAACTAAATTGAATCCCAAAGGGTAGTGGGGTTTCGTTTAACAGAGTGGTACTTGAGGATCTGTCACCACAACCTCAACAAGTGTGGCTGGCCGCTTCAATAGAAGCCTCTCATAAGGACAGAAGAAAGGAAAGACCACATTGTCGGAGGGGGTGGGTCTCCATTTTGTGTGAATTTGGTCATTTGTTGGCCGAGGTCAGCTCCTTAAGATTAGCGTTGGTGGTAGTGTGTGTGTGATGGGGTAGGGCTCAATTGTTAATCCATTGATTTAGCTGGTGTTAACACACTGGCTAAGGTCCAACAGAGACTTAAGTCACAATTGGAGTGGGGCAGATATATTGAGAGGAGACGGTGGGAAAGTTGAAATGCTGCTTTTCTTTGACAAAAAGGGGAATTTGAAGAGGAAATTGAAGCAACAGTCTGTGGTAGGTTTGCTGAAAAGTCCTAAACTACTGTCTACACTACATTTTGTGATTTGTTTTTGCTAACATTTTGAGACCGTAAAACATAAGGAATACAGGGGACGTTTTGACATATAAAAAAAGCAAGCCCCATTTGGCACCACATTAACATTTTAAGCTGACTTATTGAAAAGACAAATTGCACAAACACCACAATCATGCCCAAAAATCTTTGATAAATGTTTTTCTTCGTAGTACACTGACAGAATGTTGACCTGTAGACAGATTCAGAAATTCTTGGAACATGTTAAAACAGGACAGTGAAAGCGCAACCGTCCAGGACAAAGAAACATTCCTTGTGTCAATGAATCTTGTGTTTTTTCACGGTCATGTTTTCAATAATGTTAGCAGGGTTGTTGAGAGAGACAAGCAAGATTACCATGGAAAAAAAAAAAAACACTCATCATGCTAGACAGCTATTTATGGAGCTGCTGTAGCCTTGCAGGAATGATCCTCCACCTTGACTTATTGAATTATGGAGAAGCTGTCGACAGGTTGAGCAACTGTCTCCTCTCTGTGTTTCCTTACATTCACTTTACTCAACACAGCGCTGCAGCTGTCAATGCGTGCGCCATTCCTTGGCTCCAGCCAGCCAGGGTAGATGAGTGCACCTTGCAGTCTCAAATCACAGTGACCTCAACTTGTTATCATTCATCCTGCTCTTGAAAACATCTGTCAAATGACACAGGAAACTACCCCAGCAACAGTAAATTCACATCTTTTTGGATGGTTTGATGTGCTGGTTTGTTTGGACCAGACTCTGATTCCTCTGTTTTCAATTGTTCATTTTTATTTATTTTTAGGTTACTTGAACAAGTCACATATCAGACCACATTAGGATCACTAATTGCTTTATTGTTAGCATTTTTTTATTGATAACAATAACAACAACAATCAAATAAATGCATTACAGAACTTGCTAATGTGTGGCATATTTGCTGTATAGATTACATCAATACTTGGTTATCAAAACTGCTGAAGAATAACTGTCTGGAGTTGGCCAGTTTAAATAAAAAAAAAAAACACACATCAGCACAGGTTTGTTTTCAATAAAATGGCCTATGATATTTGAGTTAAGTGTACACACCAGCTTCCAACACACAAATATTAGTAATGTGTTAACTGTAAGAGTGCAGAACTGTCCACTGAGCTCTTGCTGAACTTTCCTTATTTGAGCTGTATGTTGTTCTGGGTTTGTTAAATACAGTAAATTTCTTACATTGCAGAACTTTATCACCTTTAAAAATGAGGTTACAAAATTAAACTAAACAGAGCTGTAGTGAAAATGTTACATCATTGTTTTTGAAAGACTTTTTTTTACATTACACACTGTGTATTCACATCCAGTCAACTTAACAGAACATTTGGGTGGCTAATATGCAGTACATGTGCAAAAGCAGAATGCATGCTGAGTTTAGTAGGGTTTAAAAAAAGGAGGTCATTAAAATATGGGGATGTAGTTTAAACTGTGATTTGTTTTAATTCATAGCCAGCTCTGAACTGTAACTACAGGGAATAGTGACATCACTGAAGAGCTTGACTGGTGAGGACCAAAACCATGGACCACCTCCAGAAACTGTAACCTTCCACTGAAGCTGTATGAAGGTGTTTAATTTCACACAAGATGGCTGTGCTTCTGCCAAAAAGGCAAATTCATGTGAAGTGGATCTGCCACCCTCCTGGCTTTCCTCCCTGAACCCCAAACCACACACACTTGGTGGCACAAATCAGTTATAAGTAAAGCTGAGCATGCCAACTTCCACAGAGCTGACTGAGGAAAACGTGTGGCAATCGCATGTTGTCTTGTTGACTGGGAATATTCAGCAGCGTCACAGTTACAGCAACAGCAGACCATTACAGATTAATGTCCAGCAGATGTTGGGTGTCTAGACTAGAAGAGAGAAATGTACTCACTGAGTAATTGAAAGTGCAGGTGCATCTTGGGCTACTGCCAGCATGTGGGGCTGCTATAATGTTTTTAGCTGCATGACATCTCACTTTTAGGGTTCAACTTATTACATAAAATGCCCTCGAGCTCTGACGAAAAACATGGTGCCAAAGGAATGCCAGATTTGCTTGTAAAACATCTCTCAGCCATCATGGACTTTTGTTTCTTTTATTTTGACAACTATTAATGTAATTTCACAAGTTTGGGTTGTGGCTTATAGATGTGATATGAAACGACTTGGCAAGTAATCTGGAATAAACCCTCTTGACTTCGTCCACTTAATCATAAAAATCTGGTGGGTTTGGCTTCCTCTGTTGACAAGTGGACTAAGCCAAGACATACAGACAAATGTTCTTGAAAAAGTCAGTCATGGTGGACAACACAGACAGGATAATGTCACCCGATATTCAGTGATATTGAGATAAAGGCTTGATGGTTTTGCTGTAGTGATGGTGGACAGAGGGAGGCAACTTTCTTCAAAACAACTATGGATTATTTGCGATGGCATCTGTTTTGATTTCTGCTAATTACATTACGTATTTCCCTTTTTAAATATATTTTTAAACATTTAATGCAAAAATGCCCCCTCATTGCAACAGAAACTTTCAACTGTTACTGCATAAACAAAAATGGTAACAAATTTCATGCTTGCCCCAAGATCAATAAGGTAGCAATATCTGATCTGTGTTAAACTTACTGTTGCTGTTGCTGTAACTGTGATGCCTGTTTTATTCACTGACCTGTATGGCTGCCCCTGGCTCGAGGCCCTCACTGGCTATCAGTCTCCAGGGCTAAGAGGATAATGTGTTAGGTGATATCTTAGCTCAGTGTGGTGCTGAAACGGGAAAGGGGGAGTTGGAGGAGGTAATGATGGACCATTTTGGTTTCTCTTGAGAACGAGGAATTCAGGCCCAACCTGAGAGGGTTTGATTTATACGCACAAATGCGCTGGTTTCTTGCAGACCAATGTTCTTCACATAATTTCTCTGTCTTTATATGCGACAGAACAATGCCCCTGATTTATATCATATTTAGTATCAACATTAAAAAAGCTAAAAAATCATGTCGGAAATCAGATCCGTGATTTGTTTTAGACATTAAATTAAAAATATGGCAAGGAAGTCATACTGGCTATTTTTATGGCTGAGATGAGATCATGAAACATAACTTCCGCGCTACTTGCAGGGTAATGAGTGTGGATGCAGTGCCAGGCAAAGGTCCTCTTTCCCTCCTCACACTGAGCCTCTCCAGTCATGGATCACAGAGCTGGAGAAGCAGCTAATAGCTCTCTCTAGCTGGGCCTGTGCTAAATACTCCCTCCACTAAAATTATTCCTCTGGGAATCAATGGGCCCATTCTTTTGTGAGCTGTAGTTTTCTTGATGGTCCCAACCTCAATGTGAAACATTAGACAGCAATGGGGAAAACATAAAACATAATACTTGTGTGACCAGCTTGTCATTGGCTCTTCGGTGGCCGTGTTAAGAATTTTGCCCAAGATAGTAGATTCAGTGAGGCAGAGGCTAGTTAGGGTAACAGGCTTTCTGCAGATTAAATCACAGTGCTGATGCAGAGTAAAGGAGGGGTTTCAACAGGTATCGCTGTAAATATTTTGGGTGCCTTTTTCACAGAAGTACAAACATGCAGTGTTTAATTCAGAAGTAACGTCTATATCACATGCCATATAATGCAATGACATATAAAGCAAACATTCACGACCCATATCCATTGAAACCTGACTTTTGTGATGTCCTTTTCTTCGGCACCACTAGCAGAAAGAAAACGAGATCAGGATTGATTAAGTTTTTACTTTACCAATGAATGTTCTAAGTTTATGGATGTATCGAGACATTTAACATTTGGTGATCCCAGTTTTCCTTCCAGTGCCATGTTGAGGTTTGTGTTTTGTTTCGAGTGATAGGTCTTAGCAATTTTGGAGGATTGCCATGGAATTTTTTGCAGACATACATGTCACTAGAACAACTTTGGAGACCTCAGAATTTGTATTTTTCCAATATTCTTATTTATTGCCAAATCCTTGATAGACAATTATTTATTCATTCTCTCAGCTGTACTTTGTGTTTAGTGACAAGGTTATGCTAGCACACAAGACTGACTGTAATGTACTGTCTGTCTATAAACCACTATACCTGAGTATAATATCACAGGGCAACTACAACCACAGTCTTGTTGAAATAGATGGATTTTATTTCTTGCAAATTCCAGTTTTTGGCATGCAAAACGCCCTTTTGGGTTAATTTTATAACAGAATTGGTTTCTGTTATTTGCAGTGTGGTCAAAGCCAGCACCCTGAGACCAGCAGATCAAAGATGAACCACAGTCTTTATGTCTGCATCCCCTTTTTGATTGAGCTCCACAAAAATGTCTAACATTTGAAATGAAGTGAAGCATTTAGTAGAAAAACAAACATCTCTATTTCAACTTTTTATAATGTTCATCATGTTTTCTCTTGAAGCCCTTTTTAATCTTCCAGTAATTGTTCTTATAGTCAAACACAGGGATCACTACCCTTCACCCTTAGATTTTACCCTAGCCTGTAACCACAACATCTCCGCTGTCTCTCTACAATAACGTGGTATTGAATACTTACTCACCCATAACTCCCAACTGCCAGAATTTCTAGGGTTTCCCAAATCAATTATCACAGACCTGCTCAGACTTTCCCAGCTGTTGACGGGAGCTTTCCTTGTACTCACAGACTCCAAAAACACCAGATCAAATTCTATCACCACCAATGACTAAACAATTAGCTTCCCTTGCCTCATAACATCCATTGCTTATTAAATATAAAGAAGTGCATGATGATGTAACTGTGAAATCAGGCATTTATATTATCTCAAGAGAATGCAAAACTTGCGCTGAGTGGCACAGTACAAATTAAGCAGATTTAGACTCAAGTGTTCACGGCAGACCAGCAGAGTAGAGTACCCAAATCAGCTTAATGTGGCTAAGCCTAAATATTTATAAAATCAGTTGTAATGGGCTACTCCCCTGGCAGTACCATCCTGTCCATTATCACTGTGGATATAAGCTGGAAAACTGAGACTTTTGATGTCCAATATGAACTTCTATTGAGAAAATGATCAAGCAGTACTACTAACAGGCCATTGAATCAGTATTAGCCATCGAAACCCATTTAAAAAAATACTATACCTATACTATGGTACCAATACTATTTTTTTATTTTTGTTATATGTAAAAAAATGTGTAAATGCAGTCTGGATCTACCTCATGTTCATAATGTTCTGGCCAATGCCAGATCTCTGCTTAGATTGTCTGTACTGTGTTGTTACTGAGCCTTCATTTGAACTTCAGTGGAAGCTGATATTAGTTGTAAGAGGAGCCTGTTGCTACAAGAGTCTCTGCAAAGGTCAAACATGGTGGTTTGTTTTTTCTCACATTCCTATGGGATGCAGAGTGAATAACTTTAGGCTTTCTTAAGCAATAAAGAGCAAGAACACCTTGGCCAGTTGGTCAGTTGAAGACAAATGTTTTTATGGACCCGTCAAATTGAAAAATATCAACATTTCATAACAATGGCTAAAATGACATGTAAGATAAATGGCACATATTAGTAGAAAATGTTCTACTATACAGTTTTAAATTAAACTGAAGTGAAATTAATATTTGCAAAACAAATTCTTGGTGTTTGTTTTGACTTTTGTATCAATTTGTTAAAAACTGAAACATAGCTAAACATTTCAGAGTTTAACCATCATCAACCACTTTCTAGGCCAGTTAGCCTACTTTGCTACAGTAATTTCCCATTTGAGAATAATGGCTTGTAAACCTTAATCAGAAAATCTCTGTCTCTTTTGCAAGAGAAATGTGAGAAGCAGAATACAAATAATATGAACCAGGAAAACAGACTGAACCCACTAACCCAAATGTGGATGCATGTAAAAGGTCAGCTTGTTCATATGGTGTATGACATGCTTTAAATAGCGGTTAATGCATTATGAAAATTGTCAGCACATACCATGGGAAAATGCTGAATTGCAGGATTGGGCACAACTTTAACATGACTTTGACATAAAGGACAACTTCAATAAAAAAATGTCTTTAAAAATCTATATTTTTCATTTATTTGGGGTTTTCTAAAGGGAATAACTGAGACAGAATGAACAAAGGTATTTTCCACATTTACCAGAGAGTCATATGGTCCATTATTTTGTGTACAGCAGGTGTGGCTGTTTATGTACTGCTGAAAAGTACATTGACCCTACCAACCTGGCCTTGTAGCTGAAGTAAAATCAACAAATGGGGACCTTAACTCAACAGCGTGCAATTGAATGGCAAAGAGCCAAAAGTGCTTGGCTTTTCATTAGTTCTCACATTTGTTGAGACAAGTGCGTGTTGCATTGGATATAACTTTTGTTGGTAAAATTGGACCTTAGAGTGGCGAGAAGTACACGAGGAATGTTAAGTGCACTGTATCAGACAACATCAAAGAATGCGAGGAGCCCTGGGGAGCCTGTAAAATTAATGATCCAGATTGACTTCTGCGCAAAACAAAGAGAGGAGAGAAAAGACTACTGTTTCAGAAAGGTTACAGTTCAGGTTGCTGTGCATTTTATGACCTGCAGAACCATAATGTTTCACCTATTTAAAAGTGGGCAAGTTTTACATCCTGGCTGTGACATCAGCTTGAGAAGAATCTGGGTACGTGCCAAAAAATTTAAACTGCTTTGGTTTCATATTGGCTTGCCAAGGTAATAAATTAGGTACATATTTAGATATATATTTAAAAGAATCATAGTGAATTGCACTGCTAGAACACTTTTTGTGGATAAAAGTTTAATTATAAAGCAAATCAAATTCCTTATAGTTTCCAACATAGCAATACAATATAAGGCAATGTCAGAAGACTTTTGAGATTGAGAAATGAATTGTTGTTGAATAAGCTTGTTGTCTTTCTCAAGAGCAAATGTTGAGACCATCTCAACATGCAGTGAAACAATTCCAATCTGGAAACCACCCAAATCCAACCAGCTGGCACGATGCTTCTGTGGTCCCTGAATGAGCCACTGCCCAACAAGTAAGAGGGAACAGCCACAAAAGCTGCTTCCTGGGGGAGCTGCAGTGCCACTGGCGCCTGCACGAGTGTGATATAAATCCGGGCTGCTTTGAAAATAATTAGTGCAGGGATCAAGGCAAGCAAGGCAGTCTCCCCGGCCTGGCGCTGAAGAGGAGACAGGTGCCACCAGTGGAGCCACTGAAGCTCCACCCATGCAGTACAGAGCAGGACCAGGTTTGAAAAGAAAAATGCCAATCTCAACAAGACAAAAAAAAAAGGTTTTCACTGGTCAGATATCCTTTTATCCTAATTTCTGCTCCTGCAGCACATATTTTAGGACTGTAGGAGGCTGCTGGTGCAGTTTTAAAAGAGAAAGTGGCAGGAGAATTAGATTTGAGGTGTGCAATGTTTGTGTCCACCTCTATGACCTGACCATTGAACTTTTATTTATTTATTTTTTATTGTCTTTTATTTGCCTAGTATCTACAAACAGCAGTGGAGTCCAATGCAAAAACAATGTATTTTCTTGTTGTACGATTCACTGTAGAGGTGATACCAAAGGTCTCAGTATAATTTTATACTTTGTTTATCTCAGTAAACAAATGCTGAATCCAAATTTCCTTAAAATGATTGTTCCTCGATTCTCACTTGCTCTGGTAGTACAGTGCTGTGAAAAAGTATTTGCCACCTTTCTGATTTTTCATTTTTTTATGTATATTTGTCATACTTAAATGATTCAGATCATCAAACAAACTTTAGTATTACACAAAGATAATCTGAGTAAATACAAAATGTAGTTTTTAATTGATGATTCAAAAAGTAATTAACCCTAATAACTGGTTGTGTC
>OMLM01003098.1:199205-220504 GCA_900302695.1 Helostoma temminkii | reverse complement strand
TCTCACTTGCTCTGGTAGTACAGTGCTGTGAAAAAGTATTTGCCACCTTTCTGATTTTTCATTTTTTTATGTATATTTGTCATACTTAAATGATTCAGATCATCAAACAAACTTTAGTATTACACAAAGATAATCTGAGTAAATACAATTTTTGGAAAGCTGAGTTCAACTTCACTTGCCACACCCATGCCTGTTTACTGCCAGGCCCGTTAAATTAAGAAATCAATTAAATAGAACCCTCTTTGACAAAGTGAAGCACACTAAATGTCCTGACATGTATCAGCCAAAAGGGTCCCAAGGGCATTTCTAAGGTGAACCATGATGAGAGTCATTATCCACAAATGGAGAAAACATGTGTAGCTGGGTGGGAAACAGTTGTGCAACTTTTATGTACACCATGAGATGGCGCTACCCCATTGGAAGTTATGCCATTTGACTGCCACGCTGAGACATGTGTTGACATTTTTTTGGTTAAGACAATTAATAATCACCACAACCTTTTTTTCCTACACCAGTTTTTAGTTCAGAATTAAGAACCCCAAAAGACTGTATTGTGCCCTAAGCTAGTTTATTTTTCACCGATCGCGATCCGATCGCCATCTAAATAGGCACCCAAGACTTTTTGGATCCTAACCTTGCCTGAAGCTTATACACAGACACTTAACCATGTCAGACAGAGATAGTGATAATGAACAATGACATTAACCCTGTGGTGGGGCTTTAGGCCAAGTGCCCAAAAGTGGGTGGTGTTAAGGCTTAAACCCTGTTGTAAACTGGGAGCCAGGTTAACACTATCACTGAGTCATTCTTTTGACAACATTTGCTGGGTGAGAAGAATTGCATAGCCCCTACAGCTAAATGGCTAATGCTAACAGCCAGCCAACTCATAGCCAATCCTTCACGTAGGCTACATTGAGTTGGATGTGCAGGCTATAGGGTTAATTATATCAGAGTGTGGGTTTTTGGTGATCAGGGATCCAGCCCTAGAGAAGCCACACCCAAAGAGCTAAGAGCTAGTTTGTGAGAAGTCTGTGGTAGAAAAGATTGGTGCAGAGCAGCAGGGCAATTGGGATGAATGTAATTAAGAGATGTAATGAGTTGGCTATGGCCGGTTTTGACTGTCCTTGGAAGAGAGCTAAACTCAGCTTGAAGAAAAGCTTTTCAAGGAATACAAACAGGTGACATTGTCAAAAAGACATTTGGTTAGATATTTGGTAGAGCTTAACAAATCCGTGTTCACAGTCCAAGTAGTGAACCTTTCAGAGGAATATTTGTGGTTTACACCTAGAACAAGGCGTGGTGTTCTCTGTGTCCTTGCGTGTGTTGAGGGGTCTGTAGAGGTTCATTTCAGTTTTTCTGACCATAATGAAGTGTCAGTGAACAAGAAGGAGGTAAACACACACAGGTCTACAATGATAAGATAAAGCACATATTAAATCTAATAGATCAAGCCTTACCAACGAATATCACCAACACAGTACAGAGAGGTTAGAGAGCACATCACACAGTTTCTCCAAAAAGGTGTCAAAAGAAAGAGAGAAACAGCTTAAGGTTTTGTGTAGATTACAGGTGACCAAACTCAAAAACCAGATGTTTCCCCTCATTGATAAGTACTTTGATGCTCTGGATGGGGGAAAGTTTTTCTTGACCAATGATCTTGCAAATAGGTAGGCTATATGCATGAGAAAGACATTAACAAGACAGCCTTCCCAACTGCTTTTAGATTATCTGAGTACACTACTATTTGGTGTTTGCAGTGGGCCAGCAACCTTCCAAAGGCTAATGCAGGCAACCATAAATGACTTGGTCCTTTAGATGCTTGTGTTCTTGGATGATACGTAGGGGTATTCACCAGCCTTTGAGGATCTTTTCATTGTAAGGCATAGGCAAAGACCCAGACAATGTAGGTAAAACAGTGGCCAGTTCCCTCTATAGTCAAAGAGCTGAGGTCATTCTTGGGATTTTGCCCAACCACTACAGGAGGTTTATGCAGGAATTTTTTCCAGCTAGCAGGTCCCTTGCATGATGTGGTCAATGCATGTGTTAAAGCCGCATTAGGTCCAAAAGCCTGTTTGATAGCTTGTGGACATCAGCATGTCAGGAGTCATTCACCCAACTGGAGGAGAGACTTACCAGTGCCCCCCCCCCCGCTTGGAAATGCAGATTTTTCACTATGATTTGTTGTTGAAACCATTTCCAGCTGTTTGTGGCTAGGTGTAGTCCTCTATCAGGGTCAGAGAGTCAAAAGTGTTGTAGCATATGCCAGCAGGAAGTTGAGAAATGTTGAGAAAAGGAGCTACTTACAGGATATGGAAGCTTGATGCATTACTGTATTGTGTCATCAACAATGTGCATGTAAACAGCTCTTTTATCAGCATATCTCAAGGAAGCTGTACTTAAGAGTGTGGATCATCACATGGTACTTCAGGGAATAGAGCACACACAGAACCTGTTGAAGCAGAGGTGTTTCTGGGTTCGGATGCATGAAAATGTGGAACAGTATGTTAAGCAGTGCCAAGCAAGATGCCACAGGCAAAGATATCTGCCCCTATGAAACCCTTTCTAGCTACAAGGCCTCTTGAAGTTGTTGCAGGAGATTTTAGAGCCTGCCTCTGATGGAGAAATGTTTTCACCAAAGTCACACAGGTATTTCCTACATATGATAAGAAAGCAGACACAAATGCCAAATCTCCTTAGAGAGTGGGTTATGATACATGTTGTTCCTAAAAGGTTACATTCAGATCAGGGCAGATGAGGTCATTCAGAGGCTTTGCAAATTGTATGGGGTAAAGCAAACTATCAGCACACCTCACCACCCATAGGACAACGCACAATGTGAGCATTTCAATAGGGTGCTTCATGACCTTTTTTGTATACTACCACCAGAGAAGAAACACAGTTGGCCTGGGTGGTTACCAGAGCTAGTCTAGGGATCAAATGTAACTCCCCATGCCACAACAGGACGCTCACTGTATTACCTCATGTTTGGGGTGCATCCACACCTAGTAGACACTTTGCTGGGTCAGGAATAATTGTTAGACAGGAAACAGCACTGGCTTGTAGTCCATGAGGAGAGTTTTAAGGAGATACACAACAGAGCAAGGCAGTATGCTAAACAGAAAGCTGCAGAGAGACTTGAGCATGAACAGGGCAAGCTACACTGCCCCTTGTAGAGGTCAGCCAGCTTTGTTTATCTATGTCACTGGCCAGAGGGTAAAAACAAATTTCAAGATACCTGGGGTCCTACTATATGCTATATGGTTGAGGGTGGCCCTACTAAAAGGGTACACAGAGCGGATCCAGATTTGGATCCTGAGTATGTAGTGATAGAAGAAATTGCATACCCGCTGTAGACCAGAGAGAGTATAGAGAGAGAGAGAGATAAAGTCCCTGATCAGAAAAAAATTGGTCTTCAAACCATCATGTAATTGCAACGTCTGTCACTTAAAATGTGTCTGAACCAGAGTCAAGTAGATAAAAATGAGATAGACGTAGATACAACTAAGAACATTGGGCTTCACCCAAATTATGTGATGGATAATTAAACAACATCATGTGTACATAGGTGTAGAAGAAGGCAGAGTAAGAACTTTGTCATGTTATTTCCCCTTTCTTTTCACATTTTTTGTGTATAACCAAGTGTAGCATTAATATAAAACCAAACTCAAATCCACAATATGCAATGTTTGGTACTTTTGCTATTTGGCTCCCCCTACAGTTGCTGAGTGTAATTACATTTTTCACAAACGTCATAAATACTAGGCATACTTTGCTATCTAAACATCTCGAAGTAGGCAAAGGTAGTCTGTTTCTTATAAAATACTAGAACCCTGAACTGGTAAGAAGTACTCTTTCAATGGTTAGCTTGACATTTACGTTTCATTTTGTGTCAAGGTAATCTACGTTATGTTTATATAGGTCAGTTTAGTTGGCTAGCTGTTCTTTGGCTTTTAGCATTCATCAGAAACTCCTATATGTTATAGCCATATGTTTTAGCATCTTTTCTTAGCTTTAGATTTTAATAGCTTAGCATGTCGGTATGCCAAGATGCAAGGAATTAAAGCAAAAACTTTTGAAAAAATTTTGCATATGAATTTAAAGTCTGCTCCTTCCTTTGTGTTCCCGCCATGTTGATCTGAGCTAGCTGAAATTGTGAGTGACATGATGCTATAAACTTTCACTTGAACTCAGTGTAATGATGAATGAAATGGATATTGTAATCAAAGCGAGCAATATTTGTTTAGTATTGTACATATAATGCACTTCTTAAGTACATGTGTAATTCTGGATTAAATTTAAAATCCCAGATTTATATGTCCTAATAAAAGTAATTTATTTACTTATTATATGACTAGAAATTAAGTAAATGCTTTATGACATTCACTTATTCTTCCTACAACTGTCTTGTTTGTACTTCAAGTAAAGCGAAGTGACAATGTCTACCCATGAGGTCTGACTTGTAACAGAGCTAACCCTCTTCTAACCCTTATGGAAATTCCTTCCTTCCTCTCACAGCTTTGGAGAACTAAGACAGACTGTCAGTCATTGTCCAGACAAATGACAAAGGACCATCATTTTCCACTTTTAGGAGGTGGGGGGTTGTGGCTGTGCAGAGAGCAGAAGGAAAAACAGGAAGAGAGGCAGTTCCTTCACCGAAGAGAAGGCTCCCAGGTTGGAACTGGGGATCCCCTCACTGGTCTGACTCGTGGTGTTCAGTGTTGGAGAACCAGACAGTTGAGACGTTCCCATGTCATATTTTCTATTGTCTTTTGCACTTGGGTCAAGGATTCTCTTTCCATCCCATGTTGGCTATGATACTGCTGCTGCCAGAGTTACTGCGGTTAGAAGCCAGAGACAGCTGTCCTTTAGCTGGAGAAGCCAGGTTTTGGCAAACATCCACTCTGCTGCAAAGTCCTTGAGGATGACACTTAATCCTCTGCTGCTGACTCTGCACATTGACCTCTTGTGAATAGGGGTAAGAGCTAAGAAAACAGAGGAAAGTGAGTTTTGAATTTGTTGATTTTTTGTTGCTTACACTGGATAGGTGAAATTGTGAATGCCATAATATCTTTCAAAGTTGGGGTAAATGGTCTACAGTCTGTCTCACTTTTGTGGGCAGTAGCACATTTAATCACTGAGATAACTTGCATGTGTAACAAGACCCAGGATGGCTTTATTTAGCTTGTGGAGGTGACATCAGTCACAGAAATGTGAAAGGTATTTCAATCCATCATGCCAACAGCCTTGGTGTGATCAGGATTGACTTTTACCTCAATGCAGACCTGCAGGTAGCTTGGTATGTGTGACTTACGTTGTGCAAAATGAGCAGGAACAATTGGGCTGTGGTTGTTTTCTTCATGCTCGACATTTCTCAACTTACTTAATATTCAGTCAATAACTCTAGACTGATGACCACAAGGTCAGTTCCTATTATAACACAGAAAAAAAACTCTCACGCTCACTTGCTAAGTGTCAGTTAAAATTATGACCGCCTTGGTTTATGCCAAGAAAAGTCAATAACAGAATGGCAGCACCTGGCAAATCATTGTTATATGCATGTGCCAAACACACTTTTCTCTCATTAGTTGGTCAGGGATAGTACATTTTGTTTATTGAACTGGCTGGTTGGGATTTATTGTTTCCTACAACAGAGGAAATGTGGACACTTATTAAACACCTCATATTCAGGACATTTGTACAACAATGACAATAAGCCGGAAAAAGCAATAAAGAGGGGAACCAAGAGAAGAATGGGAAAAATAAGTGTCCCAGTTTTTTAGGAAGTTTAATCTGGAGACAACACCCAGTATTTGTCAAAGGCTTTACCTAAGGTCACGAAGCAGACTTGATGAGGTGACAGAGTGCTCAGGCACTCATTCTCAGTTGAAGCGACCAGCCTGGCCATACAGCAAACTTTGTTCAATTGGGCAAAGCTACTGAACCGAGAAATGGATAATTTAATGGAATATTTATTAATTGAATTGTAGGTGAAAAATAATTATCACTGAGGATCAAATAGGATACATTGTGAGCAAACATCCATTTGCAGTTTAAAAAAATACTTCTGTGAAAGTAACACAGTGATTCTTAGCTCAATTGGTCCATGACCACAATTTGTCAGGACAAATCATAAGACTGAGATCCTTCCTTTCAAAACAGTGTTTAAGGAACCACTGAAATATGAAAATCAGCCCTTATTTTCGAATTAAAGGGCAAACATGTTTGCAGTCCACATTGCAGAGATTCGTGATCAATTTGAAGCTTTCAAGTTATTTTATATCATTGGAACCACAAATGTTAAATTTTTCGGTTGTTTAAAGGGCTCCAGGCTTCGCACAATGATTGAACATTGTGTGTACTGGACGATTTTTACATTTTTATATTGTGGGATATCTGCAGTAGCAGCTTTTCACTGGTTTCCCTCAGTGAATTTAAGAGTAGGAAAGAGGATGGCTGTTAACTTTGTGTATGTACTGACATCAGCCACTGACCAGGGCTGTCACATAGACATCAAAATATGCACTTAGGCAAACTGCACTCTCCCTTTTCCCACATCCCATCCCATAGCCCTTTATGTTGTCCACACAATGGAAATCCAAACACACAAGAAAGATTTTTTTCATGCAAATGTGAAATCCATACAGGAAAAAGAAAAATATGCAGTTCGAAATTCACCATGTGCCCAAAGAAAACAACACTCTGTAAAGTGCTTGCACCGCCAGCCCGACAACCTCTTGCCTTTCAATTATGCTGCCAGCAGTATATCAACTTGACAAATACTGAAGGATATGACCTCTTGATCTGAGCTAAACCCAACCTTACCTCAAAATCTTGGTCAGTTGAAGTTGACGAACTATAATTCACACACATTCACATTCAGTAGCTGTAATCAAATGGATACACGATAAAGAACATTTTTACTTTAGAAATGTTACGTGGCTAAAATCTGACGCAAACTCTGCTTTAGTGAATGACATGTCGGGAAGGCCATCTGTAATTATATTCAATCACAGGGTGGGTCAGTGTTTGGATTAGCTCCACTTGTATCAGTTTGTAGATAATATGGACTTGTGTGGCATCTACCATAATTGTTCTCTGTTATGACTCTGAAATACTCAAATTGTCATCTGATACTTAAAAGATGAAATATGACAACTGCAGCATAGACCAGTCCCTTTTTTCATTTTATATAGTACCTATCACTTCATTCTCTTTCCGATGATTTCATTTTAGGTAAACACTTGGCAGTAGATAGCATCAGCAGTCCCAGTGGAAAGGGGACAGGCTGTGGGAAAGTATATAAAAGTGGCACTGAAATGATGATCACTCTTCAGATGGGACTCTAATTGTTGCTGTCTGAACACCTCCTCCCAGTCTTAGAGACACTGTCGTCTGAAACACTCTGATGTTAACAGTTGTCTGCTGGTGTAGCTCTAGAAGTTAGAAAACTCCTTGGCAATGGTGTGCTGACAGACCTGATGTGTCACAATAAGAGTCACTAACTACGCACATTTCTCAGCAAGATGTAGACAGATAAATGTGGCTCTGAAGATGAGCTACTTAGAATAAAAAAGATAAGATGTTCTGACTTTAACACAAAACGTTGTAGTTACCTATTGTTTAGCTTCCAGATGTACCGTCCGTGTACTTTGGTCACAGGCATTTGTATTTTTTAGCAAAAATATTTGCCAATACACTAAATTCTATTACGTGCCCATTTTCATTAATTGTACTGATGCACAGCATTAACAAGCCATTCTTGCTTTTGCCAGATGTCAGGTATGGTAATTATTTGTGTTTTTTCTGGGGCTGTCAGTGTTAATTCATGATATATATTTTTTAACGCAAGCTAAATGTATGACCAAGTTTGACCCCAACTTCCTTCTGTCCTTCTGCAGACAAAACATGTCTGAGGAGCAATCACAAAAAAGGCTGTATAAAAGTACAGTGGTTCAAAGTATTACTCTACAGGCTACTATATTACACTGTGATTCAGGAAGTGTCTCATTATAGCTCCATGGTGTGAATATTAAAAACACTAGCACACGTAGTTTTCTAGCTTATAGACCCCTTTATGGCTAATGTTGTGATTAAGGCACAATGTTATTGTTAGCTGGAGGCAAAAGATGGGAAAACTGAAGGCAAATGTGGATATATGCCTAAAAGTAAGATAAAATCTTCAGTAGGTGATGTACAGTACTTACAGGCATATCATATCTGGCCACAGTAGTCGTTATTGAGTGAGCATGTAGCGTTAAAGATTGGGAAATCTAATCCTGCTGGTTAATTTATTCATCCTCTTCATTCACTCCCAGTCCTAGAGATCAGGGGACTGTACATATACTAATAGAATTTGATTTTATTCAGACAGACCAACAAAACTTGCTCTCCAGTGTTAGGGGACATATTGGGGGGGTTATTTTGCCTCTAGCTATGCCCTACCCACCAAAACCATCACAATATATACTAACTGTAAAGGGGTCTATTGGCTAATATTAGCTTTCTAAGCTAGTCTGCTAATGTGCTGTAGACTGACTGAAATGTAACTTTACATGACTAATTTGCATACATGAAAATGACATTAAAGTCAGCAAATCACTGCTAATAACTCCTGTGCATAATACACAATTAGAAAAACAATTTTTAAAACCAGGATAAGGAATTTAAGCTGGGATAGTGTTTTTATTGGAAATGTCTGTTTCCATAGCTGGATAGGTAGTATGATGTTTTTTAACAGCCTCACGTGAGAAAGCAAGGTCGAAATAACATTAGGTATTGATATGCATCTTATTAGGTCATAAATTCTCTGTTTGGTTGTTACATTTGAGAAAGAGGGAACAGGATGGAGTCAGCAGAAAAAGAGAGAGAGCAGGAACCAATTCAATTCAATTCAAGTTTATTTATACAGCGCCAAATCACAACAAAAGTCATCTCAAGGCACTTTACAATGTAAAGTTTAAGACCTTCCAATACAACTAAATAATAAGCAGAGAATATGGCCAGGTATTTGAGGCTACAAATAACAAGTCAGCTTCTGTTTACATGCCATTATTTTTTAATTAATGAAGAAAGTGACTTTCTTATTTAGTATTTTGCATAATCTAGTTACCACTGTAAGTGATGTGGCTCAACATTATATGTTTTCTTAGATTTACTAGGGTCTATCTAGACAATATCAGGTCTAATGTGGTCAGCACAGAGAAGTTGAAAAAACTAAAAATAACAAAAACAGATGTATTATATTTAAATTTGCTGCTCTTAATTATGAGCCTCTACCCAAAGGTCTGATCCTAGAAGCGTCTCTGGATAAAACCAAAGTTGTGTACACATATTGCAGTCATAAACTGTCCTTCCTCAACAAGTTTGAAATGCCATCTTTGGGCACAAAGCACATTTTTGCTGTTAGCCAAGAAGAATCAACAAGCAGTGCTTGCCAAACACAAGTAAATCCTATTACTTTAAAATTGCGATTATTTATGAATAATCATAACCCATGACTATGATTGATTTGATTGATATGATATGACTATGTAAAGCGCTGGTGAAAATACTGAAAAAACAGAATAAAAATACATTAACTTGCAATATTCATAATTAGAAGAGTTGGGGCATGTGACCTCACGTCCTCTTCAAAAGTGCAGATAGTCGTCTTAGGAAAGGTTTAGATGTCATCAGTTTTTTAGACGCCACATTATGGTCTGACCCTTTTAAGTTCACAGAAGTTTTCAGAGATTCCTCCTGTAAATCTGATTGGCACACCCATAAAATTAATATGACCTATTTTCAGGGGAATGTTTGACAAATTGTTAACCAGTGGAGTTTTCCTTTTCAAACTTAACATCTAACATTTGTGAATGAGTCACAAAAGTACATGGTTCTGGCAAACATATTTATGTGCTTGGACACCGTGCCAAATTTTAAACATGGATCCAAAGTCGTGCAAGTTAAGTTCGGACACCTATAGGTGTGCAAACTCCAAAGAGAACTCAAGAGAAATTATTTTTAATTTAAATGAGAAGAAACTAATTTCTTCTCTTTTTTCTCTGTGCAAAGAAACTGTGCAAAGAAACAGAGTGGATTAAACATGCTTAATTTCAGTCAGTCCTATACTAAATGAGAATGAGATGTGGACTCTCAAATAACAGGACCTGGCTACAAAATGGATTTTTCATTCCTTTAATACTGCTCTTTCATTCATCACATCATATTCAATGTCTTTCTGACAAATGTGTTCAGAGTACTCTTTGTCCAGTCCAGAAGGGTAATCATTTCTTTGTCAGTAAAGCACCTGGTAAGCTGTGACAGCAAGCTGTAGAAGTTTGAAGAGTACTTTGCCAACCTATTCATTATTACAGTTTTTATAAACATAAGCCATATTTCATAACCTTTCTTAGGCCTGACTGTCTCCAGAATGCTATTATAATGAAATACATACAGTATGTGGCTTTAATAACATAGCTGTGCCAATATTAGCAACTCATATTGTTTATTACTATATTCCCTCTTAGTGCTCGAACAGCGTGCTCACTCGAAAAGGGCTTAAGTTCCCTTTGGAAATGTCACGTTTGAGACCTTGAAAAACCTTGACAGGATCTGCTGGTCTTGATACAGTAGACAGCAAGAGAAACACTTACATAAGATGACACACAACATAGACACACATGCACAAAGCACTCAGATCTATGGGGGGACTTAAGAAATGAATAAGCAGTTCTGTATATACACTCCTGTGAAATACTCACACAAATACATATGAAACATGGCGTCTTACATATCTATTGCAAAACTTCAATTACTCATATTTATACATATGGAACAGTTACACATGCACATGTGAAACGCTCACATTCATGTATATGAATCTCAGTATATCCGGAAGGCATTTCACTATAACCGAAAGGTAGTCAGCTGTCAACAAATTTAGTCACACAATGTATTGTGCCAGGGCTTTTATTGTGAAAGTTATAAACGCAAGTGGTGAAAGAGAAGAAGCGCTACATGGTTCACAGGGTGTACGAAGAAATACACTTTCCTGTTTATGATTATGTTAAATAATGATAATGTATTTTTATTTCATTTCATTTCATAACTTTAAAGTCTACTCGAATAATAGAGAAAAACTTTTTGTTAGAAGAATTTAAAACCTTTTGACAAGTAATAGTCTGGAGCTTGACAGCGAAGAATGTGAAGTGACCGGATGTTCTGGACCTATTGTATCATCATCATTGTCATCATTTTGCATTTTATCAGGCTAAACTCAGTGGCCAGTAGCATTTTCCTTGATAAGATTTGCATACTTTTCTTGGTTAATCGCTCACATTGTGTTTCTGAAAGTGAACTCTTTGGCGCTCAATGTCACTGTGTTTTTAGGAAAATCCTTTCAGACTACAGTCTATGCTTACTAATTATATGGTAAATGTGGTGTTACATGGAGTTCACTGAATAGTGTCAGATTTACTTTGTCGTGTTGAAGCTGGTCAAAAAGTAAGACAACACATTTGATCTTTTCAGTTCCTTAAAGAAACAGAACAGGATTAAGAAACAGAAGGTGAACAGATGTTAGCAGTTCTACAGCTGTACCTGCTCCCACTTTCTTTCTTTAAGCTTCTTCTCCTCAATTTGATTGACAGCTGCTATCTTCAAGTTATAGTGAAATGCCTTGCAGATATACTGAAATTTCATATATATGAATGTGTGTGTGTTTCACAGTGTTTTCTGTTAGTGTTAGTATTTTATGTTTATGTTTGCAAGCATTTTACATGTATGTGTGAGTGTTTTAAATGTATGTATGCAAGTACATTATGTTTCACGTGTATGTGTGTGAGCATTTCATATGTATGTACGTGCAAAACTGTTTATTTATTTATTTATTTATTTTCCATACAGAAAAAATTTAAGGCAATTTTTTTACAAAAAGTCAACAAAACTAAAATACTAATGGGGCTTTAGAAAAAATTCAATAAGATCTTTTACATTCACCTCTGTTGGGATTCCTTTCTCAAGCTACACCGTCATTCCGCTGTCCCACGCTGTCAAAACCTTTAATTCAATTTGTCATCACCATTCACAAGCAACAACCTTTCTTCCTGTCTTCCTCAGACCAATCAGTTCACCCAGTCATTCTTTAAATATCACCTCACTCTGTCATTCTGACTTTCAGACCTACACTCGTGCAACCCAGTCTTTCCATCTTCCTCTCCTGGCTTCATCTTTTACCTATCCTCACTGACTTAGGAGTGGCAAGGCTGCTCCATGATCGGGATCTAACCGCCAGATATTCTTGTGTTCAAATAATAAAATTTGTTATACCACTCAATTAATCTCTCCTTTTTGAAATACATTTGTGTTTACAGTGTATTATATACAGAGGTAAACACACATAAAACAAAACGGGAGATATTTACTAAATTATTTACTTATTTAATGTATCTACTAAACATGCATGTTTAATTTAGCAAACAGTGCAGTGCCCAAAATACAAAAAACTTCATTCTAAAACAAAGAAAAAGTTTCATTAAACCTAGTGATAAGTACAACTGAACCTGTAGCAGTGCTGTGCGTGAGTGTGTAGAACTCAAACCTTTAATTGTGTGGGTGTGGATACAACTATTACAAGACTAATGTAGTAATTCATACAATAATAACAATAAGAATAAAAAAAAGGACAATGTTACTACAAAGCAAACATAAAAAAATGGGTTTTGTATCCTTTATGTCACATGATTGTTTTTTATACATAATTTCAGAAGAAAATTAGGGAAAAGAAAAATCTAAAACTATGTTCACCCCTCCACACAGAGTAAGTACTGTAATTTTATACACTCACATAAATGTCTCAAGACATATAGTGGATATGAAATGGCCCAGAAGAATCCACGTTTGGAAAACAAGCCACTTTCTCTCCATCAAAGTGCTGAGATTTAGGAACGTGGCCTCAGACTTGGCACAAATCTGGAAGGGAGTCACGAAGCTGAATGTAGGCAATAAACAAGAAGTCACAAAATGTACACTTCACATGCAACACAGTTGGTGATTCACTTAACTGTCTGGCTGAAATCTTATTCCCTTTGGCCTTGGTCACATATGGCATCATGTCTAATTACAGTGGAATACAGACAAACACAAGTGAAGCTGAATGCAGATTATCAATATAATACTTACAAATTACACCATGCAGGGAGAATCCAAGTAAACCACTCTCACTGCCAACTTCATTTGAGACAATGGAAACCTTTTAGTCTCCCCTCCCTTTTGAGCAGTCAGAACACTGCTCCCTCCTTACGTCAACTCCGTTCCCCTATTAAAACAATATACGAAAGACTTTGTGTGCAGGCCATTAATGACTAGAGGAATTAATAATGAGCCACAGCCATGTTTCAAAGGGCTCTGCTGACTTCCCACACCATGGGAATTAGCTATACACCTAGAGTCCACGACAACAAGCATTTTTAGACGCAAAAGTTACCATACATGTCTCCTCCTAATTGGATGCCTTTCGTCAAACAATTACAAACTTGCGTCTGCCAACCAGCTGGGAAGGGAAGGACTCGACAGAGATAACACAATTACTTACAGTGAACAAAAAAACAAGGAATTTCACAGATGCTGGATAGCAATAGAGATACAAGAGGGAAAGAGAAAGTCTCAAATCATCACTGTTCCTAAAAAAATGTGTTTCTTCTAATCTAATAACAATGACATTTGCAGGTACCACATAGTAATTACAAATTCCACGTAGAAAATAACTTTTCTCTATTTGATATTAAGTTGAATTCCTGAATTTTTTTTTTTGGACCTATCCAATTAAAATAAGCAAACAGGAACACGCATTAGGCACTTGTCCACATTTTCTTTTAAAGTCTAAACAATTAATCAGGTTCTTAAAACAAACCAAATCCTTCCACAAAATGAAGCTAGGACAATGGTACAATGTAAATCAACATTCAAGGATTTCATGGAGTCAACTAATATGTTTTCAAGTTAATTTTTTTTTCAAGCAAAGTAAAGTAAAAAGCAAAAATAAGTAATATTTTACAAATTTTCCTAGAAAGTAAAGTAAATGGGATCAGATGTGTTGTATCTCAGTTGTTCTACTCCACTTTATGTCTCTGGGGTACATACAGACCTTCTGTTAGGGGCACACATGTGTGGGAGGAATGTTATGACACACCAGAGAACAAACTGGAGATTAACCACACTTTGTCTGACTTGGACATTGCGTTCTCGCATGCAGCTCATTCAGGTAAAATCTACATGCTGTAGTGTATCTGTGCATGTATAAAAGCAGCTTATGTCACTGCCTTGCTGTAAAAAGGCATAATCACTTTTCGGCTAACAGCAATAGTAGTTAGAAGACTGAGTGTATAGCTCGCATCATGAGTAACGTTGTAGAAGCAGGACAACAGGAGTGAGGAAGGAATGTTTTTAATCGCTATAAACATTAATTGATCTTTTAAATGTTGAGTTTAAATGATTTCAGTATTTTTACAATTTTAAAGTATGTGCTGGAACTGTCTTCATTCAATGCTGCAACATCTGTGAGTTACAGGTGGGTTCATTTACATTGTGGATTATAGTCTTCTAAAATTACAAATGTTTGCATACTGACCATTCACATATTTAGGCCACATACCAGAATGGCTTGAAAGATTCATGTTGTGTTAATGATGCAGTTAGCAGGCTTCTGGCCTCTGGGTTAAAAGAACTATTATGAAACAAAGAAAGAGAATGACCTGACCCAGCTCTTGAGTGTGAAATCACTCCCAGGTCACATGTGTTTTTCTTCATCATCTTCACCTTGAGGTTTCAGAAGATGAAGCAGATAGCACGCAATGGTGTAGCAGACCTGCTAAAGGCCACCTCACTGGACCAGATGCAGTCTTTCATCTTTTTTTAGAAGCACAGTTGCAGATTAATGATTTCTGTTCTGACAGAAAGCCTGTGTATGATCACAGCATGCTGTTGCTCGGGGACAGAACAGGCATGCAGTTTATTATTCTGAATCTGGAGAATATTTCATGGGAATATTCTCTGCTAGTCAAAAACCTTTCACGCTATTATTGACAACTTCTCCATAGTGAGCCAAGTGACTCCTCCAGCTTGAATCAGCCTTTTTTTACTGTTGGGCTTGTATGTGCATATTGCACAATCATAATTGTTAAATTTATCACATTGGTGAAATGGTGAAATACTCTGTATGTAAAATAATAGGGTCAGCAATTGACAGTAGACAGTCCACAGGCCCACCAAGATCAAATGAGTGCCATTATGCACTGAATCTCGTCAAGTTTTTTCTGATAAGAGAAGCATGAGGCTCTCCAGACCAGCTCTGCTGTCAATGCACAGATAAATGGCTTCCTCCTTTGAAAGGTCCCACTCCTCATTTGGATAAGCAGCGTAATCAACACAACACTTTAAAAACTATTCCCTCATTAATGTTAGCTCAAACTTTGAAGCAGAGCAGTCTTGTTTTCACCCAAGTCAGTTGTAGATAGCCCATGTGCTGATGTGTTTCTGCTTTTGCTTTAGTATTGATGATCAGCTAAATTTAGAAAGAGCTCGGTCACTCCAGTTATTTTGACTGTGATATAAATGACACAAAAGTAATATTGTGAGGTTAAAATTAAACAATTTAAAAAGAAACCTGGCTTTGTATCTACACAAGTGGTTTATCTCAAAATTACAAAGACACATCAAAGCAGCAGATGATTTACATAACTTCCAAGTCTCACAACAGACCGACCAAAACAGCAGGGCATAATTTAGAATGAAAACAGAACTTAATGACTATAAAAAGCAGATGGCAGAGGAATGTCTTAAAATGCTGAAAAGATGTCCAAGTATCAAGACTCTGCTCTTCTTATTGACATTTAATTCATGCACATATTCATAATGATAAATATTTTATTATTATTGCTTATTATTGCTTTGTTTTGAGAAATTGTAAATCAATAAAAGGCCTTTTTTTGATCAGATATAGTGATTCGAGTACACAAATATGCTAAAGTTTCTTCTTCAGTTGCACAAACAGTACAATTTGTCCCATGAACCATTTTAATACAGAAAAGGTTTTAAATATTTAATTTAGCGAAGACTGAGGTTTTCCATTGTTACCAACCATCAGTTGATGTCAAAGTACCTAAAATGAGTTCCCCTGCTGTTTTCAATTACACTACAGTTTTCCAGACAAACTGAAATACAAGACAACATATGGTTGTACTTAAATATATGCTGCAATCATCTGAGTTATATTTCTATAGAAAGAGAAAAATGAAAAAATATTTTCGGCTGTCTCTGAACACATTTTTGTAACAATTTTAACATTGACTTTTTTGTTAACAATAATATGAATATAATAAAGATTATGAAATTTGAAATGCTTGAAATGTGAAAGAATATCAGCCTGTACTTGTTTAAAAATGGCCTTAAAATATATCTATATAAAAAATATATATTTTTACCACAGTAATGCACTAAATAACTGTGTTTGTACTGTTTGAATGTACTAATTTGTGGTTTTTTATACCCTTTAATGTCACAGTCATACCAAAGTTCATTTGTCATTTATGTGCATGTTAAATGGGGCAAAAGATATTCACTCCACTGGTGAACTGACCCACCTACTTCACTTCCGTCAAGCAGCCTCATCTCTGACCAACACAGTTGTGAGGTTATCCAATATTCAGCTAGGATGAGAGAGGGGATAGACCACCTATTTAGGAAACAATAATAATTTATATCTTTGTTTTAGAAATATATAGTGAAATGATAAAACCAGTGTAGAAGGAAAACATTCCAAGTAAACGTGATCATTTCAAATGAAGCTACAGCACACACATTAAATAAATGTCATAGTGGTTTCCAATAATATATGTATAAATGTTTTCTTAATTTAAACAAAATAACAATATCAGCAGCATAAAAAACATAACAATGAGTTTTTTCACAAACTGCTTCATGATAGTAGTTTAGATTTTGTCATCATGGCCAACTGGTTATGCTTACAAACCTAACCTTTGCTATGTCCTCCCCCCTCCAGCCTTTGCCCACACCATGCAAGATGATTTTGCAGGGTGGAATTTGGTCTGACTGCATCATCGGTATAAAGAATGGAGCCTAAAGCAGGTAAAGAGAAACATGGCTGATAATGCAACCAGCTTGAATGAGTGGCTGTGGGTTAGAAGAAAGTACACAGCTGGTAGAATTCTCAATAAGTGTGTTGATTATGTCTGTTAAGTAGTACAGGAGGAGTATTACTAACTTGTAAAGATATGCCTACATAGACATTAAAATTATTGCCCATCAAACATGGGGCCTTATTCACTAATACCTTCCTAATTGTTCTCTTAATATTTTTCTTAAGAAAAGTCATAAGAAGAATTTCTGTGGCTGTAGGAGCTTCCCACAGCTGCCACAGCAGCACATATTCGTGAGCAGGGTGAGATGGATTTTTGTAATTGAGATAGAATTTAAAATTAAAAATTAATCCTTTAGCTTGGACCTCTTACATTGTTATAACAGACCACCAGAGATGAGTCTACTTCAAAGTTGGAAGCCATAAATGTTATTATTTTGGGGGGCCAGCGTGTGTGCGCCGCCCGTTCATCTGAGTAATGAATGGTTTGTGGAGGCAGGACAAATTGTCAACTCGTTTCACAGCAGGACTGTTTAGGGTTGACTAGAGACATAATTTAAAAGCAATTGTTATGGGTTAATCAGGCTGGTTTACATTAAAATTGGTTAATGGCTATCTCAAATTAGCTTTATTTCAGAGCAGAAGCTTCACCACGTTTTATGCAGTTATTCTGCTGGTGTTTCTATCAGGGGATGAGGAAAAGCTGCTCACTGTTTTACTGTAACTATGGAGTTTCAATACTTTATGTACTGTATTTTTGGTGTTCTTGGCAGTCTGCAGATGAAATTTGTACCTCATCCTTATGATGCTTTACTGAACCCCACATAGGTCAGCCTACATGCAAGACACATGTTAGCAAACAAGAGGTGAGTGGAGAGCTGAAATGAGCTCTCTGCAGCAATCAGAATTTTTCACTGCGTGCAGGAAAGATGTCTAACAGCTCAGGAATGACACTTGCTGCAGTCTCCAAAGTCTCCCCTACTCCTTCTCCGGTCCCTGCTGTGTTTGCGTCTGAGTCCAGAACCAGATAGAGATGGAGCTTAGGCGCATACAAAATGGGGACCGCTACATCCACTCCCTATTGAGAAACCACTGCAGCCTGGCCTGGACGAGCGCCCTATACGGAAGCAAACATACTAGCATGTACCCCGCTTCCAGCGATGGGTCAGCTGCTGCAGGAGTCACTGGAGATCATCTTCTTGGTGCCCGAATGGTGTGGCCCCCCCGTTTCTCCCAGGATCCCCAGGAGAGCACTGCCTTTGGCTGGTACAACCTGAGGCAGGCGCCTGAACCGGAGGCCCTCCCTGCCACCCGTCCTGGGGAAGTCAGCAGGATGACTGGCTCAATCCTGTATCTTTGTGCTCCCCTCATGGTGACAGCTACCCAGATCGCCACATGACAGATGTTGGTCCACCACAACATCTGGTTTCATTTGTTCTGGCTACCGGAGGGCGTCAGAGAGAAGCTGCTGGTGGGTCCCATCAGCAGGAAGGGCCTGTTTGGCATCCTAAGTGGCAGAAGCGATGCATAATAGATCTGGATCTGGATCATCATGTCATGAGGGCTTCGGTGACAGATGTGTTTTCACTCATCCTCTCTTTAAGCATTTTATGAGAGGTGTGAGAAGATGGGTTCTTGTGGCATGCATGCTAATTCTACAGTGGAATCTTGCACTGGTTTCAGAGGGCATTCATGTGCACTCCACCAGGGGATTGGCTGTGTCTGTGGCTTTGCTCTGGGGGATCTGTGAGCCACAGATGTAATTAATGGTTGGCTGCAGTGTGGTGCCCTTATGTTTACCAGTCCAATGGGACGTGGAACATTTCCTGCTTTCGTTCTGACCCATAGAGTGAAATCCCAGGGGATTGCGCACCAATGACACAGAACTTTGCTTACGTATCGTAACCCTAACCCAAGCTTTTGTGAACTGGGCGCAGCCCCTTGGGCTTCGGGCTCCACTGGTCCCTGAGCTGGCGGTAGGAAAGGCCGGTTTTCAGGAATGATCCTATTCGAACTGCCCCTATATATGTAATGTATGCGGATTTGTAAGGAGACACCTGGTTCGGACAGATGAAAGAGGTCACTCCAGGTGGGTGTTGACAATTATCTTTTCAGCTGCTGGCACGAAGAGGGACCCATTGAGCAAAAGCCCTGGGGGGTGCGCCTAATTCACAGAGGCTAAGGTTATGATATGTAACCAATGTTACAGAGACGACATCTGAGCGCAATATTTCAGCCATGGCAAAAATTAGGATTTGCATGTTTTTTTAGCATGAAAATGTACAGGCATTCTTCAGACATCAGGGACCTTTTTTTTTATCCCCCAAAGGTGTATAATATAAGACTTTTAAAACTCTTCAGTAATACTTCACAATAATCCTTCACCACATCCCTTCATTTTCCTGCATTTCATACAAAGATGTACATCAGATGGGCTGCAGACTTTAAAAGTAGAATGTTTTCACTGACCTTGAGTCTACCACCCACCCCCACTTCCACCCATTCCATTTGTTGTTGCTGCATTGATGCTATTGCAAAGCATATAAACCACCGTCAGAGTCATAAAAGTAACAATAACAGATTAAATTTATTGACCTATTGGACTAAAATTGGGCTCACCCTTAACTGTCAATACTAATTGAAAGTATAGTACAAAGAAAAGTTGTGGTTCACTATGGGTCATCCAATTTGTGTGCAATCACAATGAAGCAGAGCTGCCATTATACTTTGTGTGTGTATTTCTTCGGAAATGCCACCAATAAAATGATTCCAGACTGACTGCTTTTAGTCAAACAAAATCACTGGCAGCACTCTTGTGAAATGAACTCTGTAAATTGAAACAAACACAAAGAACATATTCTGCAGTTGACCAAGAGTGGAAAAAAATACTTTTAATTATTACACTGACTCACCACCCAAAGAATCACATCAGATAGTTAACACTGCAGTCTCATCGATGACAAGAACATGAGTAACAAAGCAGAAGATATTAGTAATAACTCTTTACATTTCAGTTAAAATATTGTGTTTTATAGTCTACTCTTTTGATAAATCAATCAAGGCTGTGCATTTCTTATGCATCATGTGACTTAATGAACATTGAGTATGTCTTCTATTACATTTGCTGTTAGACAGTAGGCCTGTCCTTGTCTGACTGTGTGTTTCTTAAGTGAACTGCACTGAGAAGCCGTCATTGTGTCTGCTTGCTTTTTCTCAACTGACTAGTCGAGCATCCACAGTCACTGTCATGTCCTCAGCCTGTGGTTTCTGCATTGTTAGACAGAAAGATAAATGCGACTGCTATGTGCAGCATCATGATTAATGAAAAGTGACATCATTCCATGGTCTCTTTAACAGGCCTCTCTCTTTTATATGTCTGTTTCATTAAAGGCTTAAATGAGTTTGGAGAGTATGAGAAGGGCAGAAGCATAGCACAGGTCAACACCTGGTTTCTAAAACAGATTTATTAATTTCTTGTAAAAACATTAAAATTTCCCCAACTGCATCCTACAGCAAACACTTTTCTGATCTGTTTCTTTTCTGATCATCGTCACCTGGTTTACACCCCTTAATTCATTTCAATTCAATTCAATTCAAGTTTATTTATATAGCGCCAAATCACAACAAAAGTCTCAAAAGGCACTTTACAATGTAAGGTTTAAGACCTTACAATACAACTAAATAATAAGGAAAACCCAACAAACCCCCTTTGAGCAAGCACTAGGCAACAGTGGAGAGGAAAAACTCCCTTTTTAAGAAAGGTAGAAGCCTTCAGCAGAACCAGGCTCAAGGTGGGCAGCCATCTGCCTCAGCCAGTTGGGGTGTGTGGAAAGAGAGAGAGAAAGAGAGAAAAGAACAGCAGATCATACAACCAATAACAACAACAACAAGCAACAGGTAGGCAGGTTGGACGAGTCAGCAACTGAAGACCTGGAATACACAGCCTCAGGGCCGATGATACCTGCAGGAGAGAGAGAGAGAGAGAGAGAGAGAGAGAGAGAGAGAGAGAAACAAAGATAATAACAGACAGAGAGAGAGAGAGAGAGGTTTTAACCAACTTCTAGATTTTGGTATTCTCTGTGGATATTTTTTATCATGAGGTATGTTTCTAAATTATCACTAAAAAGACATAATTTGATCTAATATTTACTGTTTTTTATTGTTA
>OMLM01003098.1:151108-178169 GCA_900302695.1 Helostoma temminkii | reverse complement strand
CACTGCATCTATTACAACATTATGGCTTCATACTGAAAGAATACAGGTGCTTGTTTTCTTAAAATGGTACATTTTCTCAGTTTAGACATTTAAAACAGTTTCCATGTTCTAAGGTGAATAAAATATCATTGCATTCTGTTTTTATGTAGATTTTACACAGCATACCAACTTTTTTGGAATTGGAGTTGTATATTTCAACAGGCTAATTTCAAAGACAAGTAAAAGAACTTAATAATAATATATATAATATATATAATATATAATATATTCAAATAATTTAATTAGTTAATGGTAATGATGTTTTACTTCACGGTGCATCTTGAAATACAGATTGGGATTTCACCATCTACGCTAAATGGGTTAATTTAATGTTACAAAGTTATGTAATTGGCTTCCCTTGAAACCAAAAGTACTTTTTTATGACTGCTAACACCAAGATTCACAGTTTAAACAGACATAATCAGAGGTGATTTACCAACTTTATTAGTATTAATAATGCTGATTATACAGTAAATCAAAGGCATTGTGTTTTTTTATTGTACAAAAGTATGCTCATCAGAATGGTCATAGCTCACTTAATAGCCAATGAACCACCTGAATGACAAGCCAGTTGTTTTATTAAAAGCAAGACACCCATCAAATATGTTCATGTTTGCAGATGTAGGATATATTTACGATTTACCCCTCTACTCTGGAGATTAAAGCTCACCACTAATGACAGAATACCACTGTAACTTATAGATCTCCCTTTAGCCATGAAAACCGCAGAGGAGGAGAGGAGGGTGGAGAGTGACGCACTTTGTCATATATATAGACATGGTGATTCCACCTCTCACTCACCAGAACGGAAAGAATGTCTTGATAGATCCACCCCACACATACAAACACACATGGAGAAAATGGCTGCAACATAGAAACCTAAAATTAATGTTAATCCATTCTTGTATACATAATGGATTCAAAATTTGCATTCCATTAGTCACTACAAGGTCATTAAGTCGAACTGTGATATAGAGCAGATTTGCTCACAGGGCTCAGACCTTGTTGCTCTCTGCAGACATGAAGTATCTTCAGCACAGCAGAGCTTAGGGTGTAACATTTCTATCTGATGTTATTAGCATAATGAATTTAGCAGAAAGGCCTACATGAGAGCATTACAACAGATATACCAACCATCAAACCATAACTCTGTAAAGTGAAGCAGTGATTCTTATCACATTAGCAGAGTGTCTGTGAGGATGACCATAATCTACAAAGTCTCAGTACTGATAGAAAGCTTTGTCTTCAAGCTTGAGCAGGACAGCACTGACGAATGTAGCATGAAAATGATTTCCTCCACAGTCAAGTTCTACATTTGCCATTTGCACAGGTACAAATGCACACATACATAGGAATTCTTGTATGCTTCTTGTACACAACCATAAATAGCACAGAAAATGCATAAAGGAGAAGGCAACTTCTATCCAAAAATGGCAGCTAATATACAAAAATGCAGCTATCTTACCTGACATGCCTGGGCTGTAAATAGACTAACTTACTACGGAGGGTGGGGTGGATATAAAGCATCTGAGTGTAAATCACACAGCCTTCAGTCCTTTTGTGTTACAGTATGACAAAATACAAGATGAAACATGTTGAGAAAAAAAATGACATATGTTAACACTCAATTGTGACAGTGGGTGAAGTAATCAAACTGTGTCATTATCAACCATTATTGCCACCAGTGTCATGACATAAATAAGATTTCAAGTGTCTAGAACGCTTATGAACTATTTTTAATGCTATTCTAGCATGGCAAATATATAGTTAAATGGTAAATGTAAATGATGACTCACAAAATGAAGTCAAAGCTAAAAAATCTCAAGACTACTGTCTAATTCTATTGTTCCAGACAATGTCAAACATCAGATCCAGACTGGAATTGTTTTTGGGGATAAATCTGGGCTCCATGTCAGAAGAAAAGAACGCAAATATTCAATGTTTCTGACTCTGAAAACATTGGTCTACCACAGGTGCAAGTTTTCCATACCAATTAGCAAGTGCTCCACCCACAAATTTTCCATCAAAATAAACCGAGTACACATAAAAAAAAATCACATTAAAATGGGAGTGATTGTCTTTGATATTCAATGCTATAATTAAAACCAGGCAGTAGAATTACAGAGCTGTTTTGACGGCTCCATGGTTTCCATCAGTAAAAGGGGATTCCTGAGTGATATCCTGAGGAACACTAAATTTCCTTTTAGAGGAAAACCAAACAGGGTAACACGTCATTGTTTTGCACTGGCTTCATGGTCAATCGGCATTAGAGTTTTTTCTGTCCCCGTAATGGATACTGGGTCAGAGGTTCACACTCTTTCTGTCTGCCACTCACACATTTTGCACATAAGTTCAGTAACCACTTCACATATGGCAAGGCTGAATAAACATCTGGTAATCTTTGTTTCAGCTTCTCAATACTTCACCAGGCTATGGTCTTGCAGTGTGTACTCAATCTTCTCCAGTTACATAGTTGCTGGCTGCTCCCCTGAGGTTACGTGGACAAACCATTTGGGATTGCGGAAGGAGTTTCCACAAAATAGGTGTTGTCCAAAAATTCCTTACAGTTTTGGAAATAAAGAGAAAGTGAAATAAAGAGAATGAGCTTATAGCCATGCCTTTGGGTTCCTTTTTTGTTTTTTGTTAACTTTTCATCTCCAATCTTTATGATGAATTGACAAAAAATACATGGCAAAATTGTGCAAATATTTTTAAGGATCATTTGTTTGTGCTAAAAAAGACAGATTGTGTGTGAATTTCCGTAACAAGACCATGATAGAAGTTTCTCCTTATTTCTAAATTACACCCATTCTTATGCCAAAGATGGTTACAATTATTCTTTCCGTTTGTGGTTGTATTGACTTCAAAAGTCTAAGCCCATGGTATTAGGCTGGCGGCTTCTTTTTGGAAGTTTTTAAAAGAACACTCCCTCATTACAGACCCGATCTATTGTCCTGGTATGACTTTGTCAAACATGCACTCTGTCTTGTGTCAGTGCAAAGCTAAAACTAATGATGTCCATTCATTCATCTGCATTCATAAATTGGTGCATCTGGACAATGACTTCACAGGTCTCGCTGTCAAGTCTGTTCTTACCATGCTGGCAGGGAGCCAGACGAGGCTGCCGACCCAGGCTCCTTTTCCCAAGTTCCACCCAGACGCTGCATGCGCCGTCATCCTGCTGAAATGTAAACCCCAGATTCAGCTGTGTTTGTTATGTTTGCACCAGCCCTCAGTGAACACACAATGCTGTCACAACGTAGCTGTAACAGCAGGGCAAAATTTCAACAACAATCTGTTTGGTCAGCTGCAATTACATCACTAGGTGGTGAAACACATACGTTCGCCGAAATTATAATTAGGATTATTTCACAGTCACTCTTTGCAAGAGTCCTAGATTATGTTCTTATTTCCTAACACACCTCGACAGTTAATACAGAGGTTTAAGTCAAGTGCTTTTAAGTGTGTTTTCACAGTGTCTGAACCTGACCCCACTGGACCATGTTCACAGGAGCAGCAGCATTACTGTTTGTGCTGGGGATGCTCTATTTAACCGCAGGGTCTGCTATACCCTGTTGTCTCTTTTAATCATCCGGCTAAAGTATAAACAATAGTTTAGACTGAACACTTGTGTTGCCCTTGAGATCACCAGCCTGCTGCACTAATGGGTATTTACTTTTCAGAGAAAATGAGTAACCAAGAAAGTCTATTTTTATCCCGCATATGACCCCAGTGTCAACCCGACCGAGGAAAGGGGGGGACACATCCTTAACTTTAATCAAACCGCCAGCCCTGCAGGCTGTACACTGGTGCAACAACCTTCTCATGATTAGTATTTTTTTCTCTCCTCTTTTTATCTCATGTGACACAGAGTCATCATAACATAGCAGGTTCCAACAGGATTTAATTCAAAAATATAAATATGTCGTCTGTCTGCGACCAGATGGGGGTCTATGCAGTGTGGCATCAGTCGGGTGGGAAATTTATTGTTGAACCTAAGTGTTTCCATTTGCAGTAAGAGCCACTAAAAACAGACTCACTGAGGGTTTCTGGGGGGCCCACTTGTAAAAGTACTGATGCGGTGTGAGCTGGCTCATGGCCTGACAACCTGTTTGGGGAGCTGTATAGATGGTGTTTTAATGAATACATAATCCAGTCATCATAAAAGGGACTCCTCATACTTGCCAAAGTTGCAACTTTGGACTCCTTTGTTCTCTTTCGCCTTATGCAGAGTGCAATGCAGGTTTCCCAAAGAAAACAAACAAGATCCGCAAAGAAATTTCTGTTGTTGGTTACTGTTACTGGGTTTTTTGTTAATTTCCATATGTAAAGATTGAACAGTAGAGCAGGCACTTAAAACTACTAAGACCAACAAACTGGAGGGAAACACAATGGGAAGATTTTTTTTATTGTAGCCCTCCAAATATACATACATAGATATTAACATTATCTGTATTAAAAAGTATTTACATGTGAACAACACAGCGACCCACCTGGCCTAATACAATACAATAATACTGTACTAACACTAGGTGCAAAGGTCAGAACGGAGTGAATTTTGTAGTTAATGAATGGAAGTTGGGCATCAGCAACTTACTGCTGCCCTCTACTGAATCCATACAGCATACATTAAGAATGTACAAGAATATTATTTATGGAATAGTTGCCCACCTCATGGCTAGCAGGATCATCTATTTAAACTGTGTTTTTGTGGGTGTGTAGGTATTCCTACACGTTGACAGATTTGACATATCCATAGAAGTCAGTATATAAATTTAAAGAATAAGTCATTACAAACACTGCATAACATATCACTTGAACTAATAATCATAGTGAGGTAGCAAGTAATACACTGAAAGCAGAGAACAGGTAGATTATAATGCCGGGTGTCACCTGGAGTTGATTTGAGACTGACACTACTGTCTAGAACCACATGCAAGTTTGGCTTGGCTGTGTAACTGTTAACTCTGTCGCACAGAAATGAGAAAAGTTTGTGAAACAAAAGCCAGAAAACCAAAGTTCGCCTCAAAGACCAAGGAAAACATAACAATAAGTGCAAGAGTGCATGATATCATCATACAGCTCAGCATCTGGGAAAGTACCACAATAACAGCCACAGAGAGCACATTTATGGCTTGATAAAACCATAGAAAGGTCAGAATCCAAACAATGTGCATGATAACGCAAATACTGGCAATAAAATGCACTACAATGTTGTGTGTTTACAGGTAAGCATCTGTTCTGTTGTGAGGTTTAACAGAAAAGCCAGAGACAAGAAGGTGATGACGATGTTGAATGTCATATCACTTTCTTTGGAAACTACATTTACACCGCCTCGTTGGAATCAAGCACCTTCCTTCTATGAATGTTTTTTTCCCAGTTCTAACATTAACCAACAGGCCTTATTTCCTGAAACCAGAAACTCCCTCAGCAAAAAGAAACACAGCAACACCTGCGCTAGTAAGAGACCGGCCAGGACGTGAGTCAGAAATCAGGCCATTAGACTCAGACAGTCTAATAATGAACTGAAAGTGAACTGATATTTTCTATAGGTCTGCTCCATGTCAACAATTACTTATAAGTTAATTTATGGAGAACAATAAACATTACCTAACTAAATTAGTTGAAAAAATACATTATTTGCATTGTAGCCAAAAATCTTGGGCTGCTTTTTCCTAGATGATTGATTGGCCATCAAAGCAGACACGCTCCTCGAATGAGAGTGCTTCCCGCAGATATATCAAGTAAACAGACTTGGAAGTCAAGGCCAACAAAATCTCTTGTGTCTCCATCCCATCCGTTAGCAAGGCAAAGTCAGATCTCATGTATCTGTGGTCAGACGAGACCGCCACCACTTCCTCGTATTGCAAGGCTGCTTCAAAACCACGCCAATGTGTGCTCTATTTCCCTAAACCTTTTTAAGGGTTGGAATTCACATAACCATGTGGTGTGCTTCTGGAGTTTGGGAATTCCAAAATCTCATTGTTCATCACTCAAATCAACAAAAATAAACAGCACAGAGTGAAAACAATTTAAGTCGTGCTGGAAGAACTTTTTATAATGTCATAAACAGACGTATGTGCTTTATGTCTCACATCATTTCATGATGGGCTGTGTTTAATAGAAGCGATAAGTTCATCGTCTTCCTGAATCGTAACTGAGTGCTCAGCTATGTGCCACTGCTGACATATAGGAGTCCCCTTTTTGGTGAAAACAACCCGAGATGGGTGTTCAGCTCATGCCAACAGGATGTTATAACAGCAGAGGGTACAAAGTGAGCAACTTCCACACAGCAGCATGCACAGCAGCTGGAACAGTAATTAACATCCATTTCTAATATGCACATTTTGATATTCTCTGGTTCAATTTGTCACATGGGAGCCAAATATGATGGGTGTTGCTTGTTGACTTTTTGTTAAGGAATCAAGCCTGGTTTGAATTTAGGAAACTCATTTCATTGGCTCTGGATTCTTCCAAATGACTAAACCTAATTTGCTTTCCAGTTAATAAATTATGTTGTTTCTTTGGCTTTAATGGTCATTTTATGCCAAGTTATTATCGCCAAGTGTTCTAAGGATTTAAGTCAATTGGTTGTACAAAACCTTCAGTTTCCCTTTAAAAATATTTCCAAGATTCTCATCTGGTGTTAACGATAATAAAAGCCTTATATCATTTTCAAGATCTGACAGTTATTAATGAGTGATATCCACGTGCACATTACATACAATTGAGGTGACAATTTATCTTCTAAACTAATGCTGGCAACCGTTAACTAAAGGTACAAACAGCAGATATTGCATTTTCCAGAGCCTCTTAGAACAAAGGTTGCTGGGAATCAGTTCTTTTTTTTGTTTTTTGATTATGGAAACACTTTATAAGGTAGTTACCTGCAGTTTTCTGAGACTACTGATGCTGCTACTTACCACTTATCACTTTGGATCAGGTTCAAGGTTCAAGTATAGTGAAAAACAAGTTTACAAGCTCTTTAATTAATTATTTTATTTTCCACCAAAGCCTGAGAGGAATACCAGCTGCTAAATACTCCACTATGGTCACCAGTGAGTTGCTAACTGTGTCTATCTATTACTTGGTGCTAAATATGTTGTGTGGAATTATGATTAAAAAAAACATCTGCGCCTAGACAGTGCCTGTTGTTTCGCTTCATTTATTCATTTATTTAATGTAAGAAAGTTGCAGATGCACTTTTTCATTAGAGTCATTTAGTTGTATCAAGTGTCCAGATAAATTATTATTACCAGCTACAATATGCATCTATGCATCACCACCATATTCTTTAGAACATGGTACAGATATTTCAAGTTCAGCTAACCACTAATTACAGGTTCACACTAAAAACAAATCACAACAAAATTACAGAATTATATAATTAATTTCTTTACAGATAATACAGATTTAGAGAACAGTATTAATCTTAAGCAAGGCCTATACAGTAAATATACAGTGGTAAATGTCAGTAATATTTAAAAACGAAGCAAGGGTTTGTTGTTTTCAAGATTCCAAGAACTTCACACATTTAGTCTTCTGCTACATATTGATAATGATGAGACATTTCCATTTGCTGCAATACAAAGCAGCAATATTGAGACATGCAACATTAAGCCACAGACGTGACACTTGTCCACAGAAAAGAAGTACATTATCATAAACTGCAGATATTACTGTGATGATATCGGCAAATTTTCTGTCTGTTGCTAATCTTTTCAACAAGGTGGAACCAGGTTCATCTCTTCCATCTGTCCTGTAATAATGGAGACAACATGCAGTTAATTTAAATTATGTTTTTGCAGAAAGATGAAACAGATTGTTTTCTTTATCACTTTTTAGTGTATATTAAATTTTGCCCTTAGTTATAGTTATTTTCATTGCTTTATTTAACTAAACCTGGGGACGATGTAAAAGGCTCAGTGTCTCTGCTGATACACATGGAGTCATCAGCCTATTTTTTCACCCTCTAGCTTCACTGAGCGGGAGGGCAGGACATGAGGATTCATGCTATTTCCCCAGATCCCACTTAGGTGTCACAACCAATTGACACTGACAAGCATGTGATCCCTCACTGGTATCCCACCTGAAACAATGCCAAAAGGGTACAGCAGTCAGAGATTGTCCGAAAGCATAGTGCTGAGGGAGCATTTTCTTCTATGATGATTATGGATATATACCGTCAGTTATTAGTCAGTACACCTGCCTTGACACTGATGAAATATTCTTTCTTAATTAAAAGTAAGATAATTGAGAAATTTGTTTGTTATATCATTTATGCCAATGTAATTGTAACAGTGCTAGTCACATCTGCTCTGTGCTGCAGGATGCACATTCAGATGACCTACCCTTCATAAAGAAAAGTGGCTTGTTTATCTCGGTCACGTGGTTGAACTGTTCACAATCATTGATGTGCAAATTTCAAAATTTTGGTGATTATCTTCTAATAGTTTTTGGCAAACTGCACTTCCCAGAAATCACTGACACGTCAGTCACTGACACAACCCTTGTGATTACAACAACATATGAACATTAAGACTGTGCAGGTCTCTTTCTGTATTCTCAAACTGTACAAATCCAGTGAGGACAAAAAGAAAGCTTGTGCATTTCTTAGGAGGAGCACAGGGACCACATTCATCTGCTCGACCGTCTGAGCTACAGCAGTCTTTTCATACGGCACGTTTGTTTCTCTATGTGCATGGTGGCTCGGTCTGTGGAGCTTGTCAGGACATCCAGTACTTCATCCTGTCGTTCCAGCTCTGTCTCTGCCTCCAGGGCAAGGTTTTTCAGCTGCATCAGCATCTGTACAAAATAATTGCACACACCTAAGTAATTCTAAACCAACCCCCAGTGAACAGCTAAGGAGCAAGATACAAAAGTAGACTCAATATTAAAACGTACGCACAGTAGAACATGTGCACCATATGTGGAGAGGTGAGTCAGTAACTTGAAAGAAAGTGTGTGAAAGTGAAATAGAGAAACAGGTGTAGATAAAAGGATTTTCCAGTTATTTGTTTTTTCTTTGCACCTTGGACTACAAAGACAAAAGCTGTAGCTTAAAGTCTGCAGATCAGTTACAATTCAAAACCAACCATGACACAATAACACCTACTCATATGGCAGATATAATATTTTACATAATGCAAAATATGAAACTTGAGAAACTATTAAGAGAGAAGTCTTGGCTTGTCTCTTGGGATAACTGATATCATACAATACTGTTTGTTTTCTACTTTCTGTAGGTTTAAGGAATACTGCAACTACATCTCCATCGTCCAACAACTGTGTATGTTATGGTTGATGGAACAACTTAAATATGCTGCAGTGTGCCAAGCAAAACCTAATAAACACTCACTCCAAACCCCACCACCATGATTTCTAAACTAATATTATGTTATGCTACATATGCTCTCACACACACTCACTGACATTATGTCAGTTTTCACAAGCTGTTATATGCACACATTGCAAATGGGCATAGAAACGATTCCAGACAGCAGTTTGAAAACAGATAGTATGTCATGGCGGCATGTAGCTCAATTGGTTGTCTTTCGACCCCAGGGATTGCAGGTTCGATTCCTTGTCCTCCCGTGGCTACATGCTCAGGTGTCCTTGGACGAGACACTGAAACCCTGCAGTAGCGCTGTTCTATACATGCAGCTGTCCTAACAACAATTTCCCCAAAGGGATCAATAAAGTATAAATTATTACTTTTTATTTTAATATACAGCAAGGAGCAACTGTATTCACTCACTAAGGTCTGCGACTTAACTTTCAACTAGGAGAACACGACCAAATCACATCTTGCAGTCAAAATTCAGAGCAGTTTTGGTGTGTCGCAGAAAAAGTAAAAGAAAGAGTAAAAGAATATTTTTAGCTGCTGCTTATACAATGGCGAGAGGACTTAAGTCATGTAGAAACCCCCAAAATTAAACATTTAGGCTGCCACTAAGACAAATATATACGAGCCAAAATTCCTAGTGTCTTGCACATTAGTGGGGTAATTTCAGGACTGTGTTGATAAGCAAAGGGTACACAAAATACAAAAAAAAAAAAAAAACTTTATCATTCTTACGTGAACCAGTTTGAAGCACTAATAAGTAGGAATTGTCAATCTCAAACAATAATAATTGTATAAGTATGCTGGGACAAAAGGGAATATTTGTTAAAGCACTTACAACTAAGTGACCCTCTGCACAAGTTGCCCCACTGTAGATTCTAATCTTGACATAAATTACATTAAGAGTAGGGTGTGTACAGAAACATGGCATTAACAAAAAAAGCAGTGGCCTTTGAAGTCTGAACCATTATCAGCTGTAGACAATATGCCATTTATACAAGCTGTATGACTGCCCTAATGCTCTTACTGCTATGATATGATTTGTTTGAAAAGTGACTACACACAGAGAGAGAAAATAGTTAACCAGTGTTAGTGTGTACAATAATGAACTACATATTAGACATGAAGCTATAACAATGCACCATTTAGCTATGACTAATTGGATGCATTGGAAAAATAATAAAGTGGGACTTTTATGTTAACTAAATTAGATTACATTACCAAACACTGCAACAAAATTAGGTAAAATATGCTATATAGGTCGATCATGCTTAACTTCATTGTTAGCTTCAACTTGTAACTCCTATTACTTTGCCTTGCTTGCCTTGACAAAGACCAGTTGTGGTCAAAACCTCAATCATATGAATAAATTATGAAGTTAGTGTGCTGCCATCTGTATGATTTTTTGCAGCAAGTTGACCAGCATCTAGATTTTGGTGTGCATTTACTTTATCTGTATTTTTGACTTCTATTCATTTATCACAGAATTTGCAGTTTTTCTGTTTGGCAAATGTATTCTTTATTTTGTCAATTATTCTCCTTGACATTAAATCACTTTTATGGCCAATATCTAGTGTTGCTTTCATATTTCACAAATAAATTGGTGATGGAAGAATATTGTGTATAGCTATACCATAGCTATAATTAGGACAAGATAAATGGCTGGGCGAATGCATTTGTCAATATTGTCTTATATATTGGTCTCTCCATATATCTTTGTTTATAAGCAAAAACAACAGGCAGTAGAGAAATGCCAAAGATAAATATGAAATTTGCAAGCAGTGTCAGAATTACATAGCAATTCCACCAGAAAGCCAAAAAGTTTATTTTTCAACTATGTCCTAAAAACTAATTTTAAGGAACCTTTATCAACAATGTTTGTCATTATATTTGTTGTACATGAATATTTATGTGAAAATATATATCATGTGTCTCAAGTGTCTCAGCATTTGCCCCAACAGTCCAGAATCTATCAGAATACAGTTTTTATTGACTTTTTCAGTAACATTTTCCACATTAGTGTTTGAAATGATTGTTATATTACTGGGTGTTTACAATCATACATCTGAATTATTACATAATTTTGTCTGCCCTCAGGTAAACCATCATATAATCTTGACAACTTGTAGTCTACACTAAGCTAATGAAGATAATGTAGATTGCAATGAATAATTTGTCCTCTGATTTGTCTGTGATGTGTCTCTAAGAACATTATGCAAAAGCGGCATTATTAAAGTTTCCATGGATTATCTAAATATCTATAGCAACCTGTAATATAGTGTCACATACACACATAAAAGCTATCTGAATCATACGTCTGAATTTGCGTCAAAGTATAGTTTCTTCCACCGTATCTATAACAGTTCTCAGTGTTGCAAGGTTCTGAATGGAAAGATGTTGTACAGTCTGACCAAATGTCTAACCATGTTTCTCTTCCTATCATAAAACCAAATGGACGTTGGTTTGTGGTCTCCCAAATAACATTTTAAACATACAGGATGAAAAATAAAAATCATTATAATGAATGGAGGTTTGGAAAGGAACCATCAGAATACATGTTACAATAACAGCTGCCAAGACAATCTGCTACCTATAAACACAGACGTGACATTTGTTTTAGCTACCATGTATATACAAATATAAAAAATATAAATGTGACAATGGTGCATGTCATACATTTGCACAGGCAATGGGAGTCTAACTTGTCCAACTGGACCTCACCTGTTTCAGTTCCTGGGCCTCAGCCTGACTGACAGATGGCTGGAGGACATGCACCTGCAACTGGGACAGCTCTCCTGCTGGGACCTCCAGTGGGAGCTCTACATCTTGGCACTTCTGCAGCGAACCTGACTCCATGGGTGGAGATGGTGAAAAAGTGCAGAGTGCATAGGTTGTTTATGAGAAAACCAGACAGTAAACTTAGCCCACAGCAACTGAGGCAATCAGGGTGAAGTGACTCATCAAAATAGAACGAGAGACAGCAGTTACTGTGTCCAAAAGTAGTGTGGATGAAATGTTTTTACACGTAGCTACACACTTACAAATACACAGAAGTGGAAACATGGAGTTTTACTGCCACTTAGTGGTCAAATTTATTCTGGCCATTGAATTGGCAGTTAGGTAATGGTTCATTCTGTTCCTTACCTTCATTCCAGTTTGTCCCTTCTGTTTCACATGGAGAGGAAACTGGAGTTGCCTTGAAAGCATTGTATTCACTTGTGAACTCCACCTTCTTTTTGTACTGCATCTCTAACACAGACATTGCCTCTGGCATCTTGGCAGACAGGAACCTGTAGCATATATCTGGCTTGCCTATAAACCGTTGTCTGACTGTGATCTCATAGGGACTGTGCACCCGGATCTCATCTATTTCATTACGTTCAAAGCGGTGAAGAAGCTGGCAGGTTGTGTCTCTCACCTCCAATGACGACACCAGCACCAACAAGCATCCAGGTTTCAAGTCTGAGTTACCACCTTTGGACACTACAGCTGGGATGCTTGTGATCACCTTATTTCTACTGGACCCCCTGCTAGCTGAAGCAGCAGAGGCAGCTGCCGCTCTTGCAGCGTCCTCGGCCTTGGCTTCCTGCTGAGTCTTCCAGGGGAGTTTACCAAAAGGCCACCAGGAGGGAGACTCAAGCTCTGACAAAAGTCTGCAACAGAGTAGACAGGGACAGTGAGAATTGTCAATAGTAGTAGTACTTAAGCTGTTTTTAATTTTTACTTACTTACTTACTTCTTGAATACAAGATTTATAAAGAATAACTAAGCTAAATGCCGTTCATTTAAGAAATAGACAATTACTTATCAGCCACACCCAGGTCAGAGTCAATCTTCTCCAGTCCCTGCATCATGTTATCAAACTGCTCTCCTTGGTGACTGAGGACTCTGCCAGTGTCCTCCAGTCGTCTTTGTGCACCTGCCACCAGGTTGATCAGCTCTCTGCCTTTAGACGGTTGAGACTCTGCCCTTCGGGCCTCAGAGCCAGGGGACAGGAGGTGCTCCCTCCAGAAATGTTCCAACACATTATAAACTACTACCCTGTTGGGCTTCAGCGAACCAAACCAGTGTTTGATGTTGCCTTCCTCAAGCACGGTGAGGGTGCTGAAGATGAAGCTGGAAGACTCCATCTTGATCTCCACGATCCGTGAGAGGCGGAAGCTGGCAAGGCTCTCCTTACTCTGGTTAGAGACGAAGCGAACCATGGTCCTGGTGAGGGACAGTGTGCCATTTTCCCAACGCTTCTCATTGTTGATGTAATAGGAGCCTGGCCAGCTGTGGATGGGAACGTCCCGGCTCATTTTGGAGGAAGACACACTGATTCACCTAGAGGAGGGAAGAAGAAACACAATATTACACATGTACAATGCAACTCCACATGCTGCTGATGTTTTACTGGTACAGTACCGACTCATAGTCGTCGTCATGATGAACATACCTTCTTCGCAGAGGAATAAGGGATCCAGGCAGCAGATGAGCTCTGGTAGCTTCACTTTTCTACCCCACTGACCGCATTACAAGTGCGTCACTATGCCATAAACCCTTTAGACACGTTATTTTCTCTAGGTAAAAATTATATCAGTCCCACAACACATTCATCGATATTATCTCGTTTGTTGAGCATTACGTTACCTCGGTCTTCTCAGCAACGACGGAGATGTTTATTACGGAAGTGACGTCACACACGGTACGGCAGTATTTACTGTCCGACTTGAAAATTCTGCTTGCAGAAAAAATCTGTCACGACAAGGTTTTTGTAGCGATAAATATTCTTGGGTCACGATGGTTTCAGAATTAGCTAAGATAGTGAGCTGTACTAGCATTAAGTGAATTAAAACGCTAACACAGATAGCGGTGACAAACGACAAACTAACGGCATCACATGTGCGTCGTTGAGGAAACGTGACCTGATGCGTGATGGAGCCATGCAGCGAGCTGTTATCAAAATACAGTAAAGGCGTTTTAGCATAACGCTGGTATTCAAACTGAGTCGGGTTTGACGTTTTACTGTAAAAGTGAAAAGATTTGTGCTTTGTAATGTCATATTACCTAACGTAAGTCCATTTCTTCAGTCCTAACGCAGACAGGGTCGCTAGCTGGCTCGCTGAGGACTTGTTTACCACCATGGACAGAGAGGCGTACCGTAACTGCAGTAGCCTGGTCAAAATACCAAGGCAGACGTATGAGCAGTTTTGTTCTTCACATTTTGTGGATTACATAGACAAGGAGCTGAGCTATTCTAAATTTTTTAAGAAATACTTGCTTCCCAATCACCCGTGTATGTTTTCAAGAAAGTTTACAGAGGACTGGAATTGTAGAAAGCAGTGGGTGACTGAGGAAGGGAAGCCTAATTTCCAGAAGCTGCTACAAGAGTTTGGTAAGCACGGCTAAGCTTATCACTAATGCTTTAGCAACTACAGTGCATCCCAATGCAGCTGCCGCAATGACTAATTTATTTATTCCTCATGACAGCTGAGACACCTGTTCCTGTTGCAAACTGCAATGCAAAGGAGTACAATGCAAACCCTAAACAAGTTATGCCATTCAAGGAATTTATTCACTACTGGAAGGATTACATCCAGAATGGCCACTCATCACCTAAAGGATGCCTTTATCTTAAAGACTGGCATATGTCAAGGTGCCAGATTAAAACTGATTCACATAAAATTAATTTCATGTGGTACAATGTGTTGATGTAACCTATTAACGATAAAACGTATGCAATCATTCTACAGGGACTTTCCAGAACATAATGTTTACACCACACCAGTCTTCTTTTCGTCTGACTGGCTTAATGAATACTGGGATACACTTGAAGTGGATGACTATCGGTTTGTCTACATGGGACCTAAAGGCTCATGGTATGAAAAATTCAACGTAATAATGACTAAACCCAGGTTGTAGTTTTTCATACAATCATTCACTTTCTCTCCCACTAGGACGCCATTCCACGCTGATGTGTTCCGCTCCTACAGTTGGTCAGCAAACATCTGTGGGAGGAAGAAATGGCTCCTGTATCCCCCAGGCCAGGAGGAGTTTTTACGAGACACTCACGGTAACCTCCCTTATGATGTAACATCATCTGAGCTTCGAGACAGAGGTCTTTATCCACACTCTGAAGAAGCCTGTCAACCTCTTGAGATTATTCAAGAGGCAGGTGAAATTATTTTTGTGCCCAGCGGCTGGCACCATCAAGTTTATAATCTGGTAAGAACCGCAGCGGCATTGATATCTGATCAGTAGAATTTAAATGTTATACATTATCATAATATGTAAATAGAAATCCTGTTTTACTATATATGCATAAAAGTTCAAGTTTTATTGATGTCCACAATAAAATTCAGACTGACTATTATTACAGGAGGACACAATCTCCATTAATCACAACTGGTTGAATGGCTGCAACATTGACATCATGTGGCAATTCCTTCAAAATGAGCTGTCATCTGTTCAAAAAGAGATTGATGAGTGGAGAAACACAATGGATTCTTGGCATCAGCACTGCCAGGTACGCATATGTGTTGTTGTCCAAAAACATTTTGCTGTGCTAAACATTACAAAGATGATGTGTAAGATCACCGTTGTGTGTGTTGATATTCAGGTCATTATGAAGGCCTGCTCTGGTATCGACTATGGGGAATTTGCCTCTTTTCTGAAAATCGTTGCTGAGAACCGAATGGCTTTCCTGAATGCTTGCTCCTCTGGGGATTCCTCTGATTACCCACAACATCTCTCAGAGACCCTCACCACACTTGGACCGTACCATGCTGCATTTGATCTACAGAGAGTGGCTCACATAATTGAATGCCTACTCTGCAATGAAGACTTCAAGCGTCTTGACCATTCAGCATTGACTTTGCAGCCAGAGACAATGTTGCAGCAAATCCGAGACACCATACAGTCCACCAGGGGGCAGCATCTCCTTTATCAGGAGTAAGATGTTAAGTAGCGTCTCATGTAATGGTCATCCGGAAATAGCTTGAAAAGAGAAGTGCCAATTTGTATGATGCAAAACAGATGGTGATGTTGCTATACTTTGTATTGAGATGAACTGCTGTCTCAAATGTTGCTTGTGAATGTCTGGAATTTGTTTTGCACTAAAGTCTAACATGGCTAAATAAAAAATAAAATAAAATACACAAGTCAATGAAGTTCATATATTGCTACTATGCATATTTATTTAACAAGGCCTAATACTGTGTAACAGTTGGTATATCCTGTTGTATAGTGGTGAAATAGATCTGTTAAACAGCATAAATCTGCTAAAAGTGGTTTTACTGCAAACAAAACCACTCACAGACATGGATTGATGCCATGTGAGTGCTAAGCAATGACAGAGTAACATACTGTACTTCAGGGTTCTGTCTTGGAGATCTCTGTCAGATGTGATATGTGTCACATTTCAGGGAACTCTATAACATCCTTCTTTTCAGTTGATATGTGCGTCTTTAGGCCACCAATCTGGCACAGATGCCTTAAGTGTCACAGTGCGATCATCAGGACATTTGAGCATTAACACCTCTTTGGCATGTGCCATGCGGATTAGGCTCAGACCCAGCTCTCCTACCCCAGCTCGGTGCTTCCCAGCTGGCTTGCCTGACTGCGTTTGCAGTTCTGCTCCTTCCGCAAGGTCTTGGACTGGTGATGACAAGCATACTGGCATCAAGCGTTTCCGAACCACCCCGGTGTGATGGGTTCTGGCTGTGAGCTCCTGGCCAATGTAACAGCCCTTGCTAAAGCTGATGCCTTGCATGTAGACGAGATTTGACTCTAGAGGTAGTGCCACCCCAGGAGGAAGGTCCTTCACTCCCTCAGGAAGTCCTAGACAATAACAGCAGCAGAAAAAAACAGAACTTCTCACAAAATTTGAAGAGCACATATTCATACAAATCTGTGCTGCTCACACCACTTATCATCTAAAACAAACTGTAGGCACACTAACTGGTCTTACCTATTGCATAGCGATGTCTGTGATACTGTTCTGTGTCACCCTTCTGACATGACGCAATGATATCGACAGGATCAATTTGACTGTCTGAGACCAGTCTCCAGCCCATTTCCTGAGTCCGAGGATCAGGCTCCCATACCAGAGCCTTTTCTGGAGAGGAAAGCTCAGGTTGGCTAGGTTTTTCTTGACCTATGTTCTTTTGCTTGGGGAGCACTGCCCACACAGAGAGCTCTGGGCAGGGGTTAATGTTGACCTTTCTGCGTATCTTGTACACCTTCAGATGTCTCAACATTGAGTCATTAATTGTGATGTCACACTCCAGAAAAATGCTGTGTCCTGTGTCATCGTCTTTCAGACTGAAAAGAAAAACAGTAAATTCAATTTTAGTTTTTTTAAGTAAATTTACAAGCGTTTTACAGTCATTTTGTAATGGATGCCCCATTACAAAACTTAAGATATGAAATGAGGGGAATTTGTGTTCTACTAACAATTTATTAATAAACAAATAGTCAGGAGAGTGGCAAGATAATTAGCTGAAACAAGTAAAAAACCCTGGATTGGTGACGCTATTTCATAATTTAAAAAATATGTAAAACAAGAACTTGTTCAATGTTTTCTAACAAATGACTCAAATCCAATATTTTTCACCTCTTTTGCCTATCAAAAGTGATGCAAAAAGATACAAAGTGGCTCAAAGGTACAGTGAATCTGTACCTAACATAATCTGTACAGAAATTTAAAAAAAACACTAAACATACATGCAGTATGTTTATTGTAGTCTTAAGAAGCAGAATTTTGACAATATCTTGTTGTCTACATTTGGTGGAAAGCACCGTTAAAGGAAAATGCCAGGCTGGGACTTAGCAGGATAGATTAAATATAAAGATCACAGTCAGGAATATGTATTTGCATGTTAGATAAAGGGGCAATATTAAATGAAAGATAAAATTGTAAAAATGTGTCTTTTTTATGTTGTTCTGACGTTTTCTCTCTTTACATTCGCTGTCTTTTAATTTATTCAAAAGTTACTCACTGGCCGTGTTTAACCAGACAGTGGACTCACCTCAAATATCTTGGCTTGCAAGGCAGCAACTGCATTACAAAGATAAGCAAGCAGCCACACCCTCATATTTACTGCTAACATGTAGTAGTGTTTAAGGACTAGAATGAAGAGTATATTACCTGTACAGCAGGATGTCATATAGTGTTCGTCCTTGTACGTTTAGCATGTGTGAGTACATGGCTGTGAGTCCAGGCTCATTCAGCAGCCCCATGTCATTGGTTATAATCCCCTGAAGAAACGCACTTGTGTCTTGCCCCTGGATTTTTAACAGGGTCCTGTGAGGCAGATGATAGCACACAAACTGTTTGGGGGCATCTGCACGGTTACCTGTGTCCTGACTGAACCGCTTGACACCGGAGATAAACATACACGGACCGGTGAATTTTCTGGTGTAAAAGCCGAGACAGCCGCAAGACGTGAACGCTCCTCTGGTCAAACACAAAACCCCCATATTGTACATGTCTTACCGGTGTATTGAGTATTAGAGTTAAATGTCTACTCTGCCTGTTTAGATCACTGGACGACTACATAGGTCAGAACACCACAACCGACTCCTGCAGCGAGAGCTCCATTTTGAAATCCCACAATGCATTGCTCGATAATACTGGAACACGTGTGTGTGGCTCCAGATGCTATTTTGGATGTAGTTTAATTTACTTGTGATGTATGTGCATTTGCTTTTTTAATTATTATGGTAGGTTAATTAATTACAAAAAACAAATAAAATAAAATATTTGAGTTACTAAGGTTGCTAGGTTGTGGAAAATCAACTTTAGTAAGAGAAAACTATGACATACTTACATGTTACATTTTACAATATTTTTATATTAATGGTATGAATGATGATATAAGGACTATTCAGCGATGTGTTTTAGGCCACAGGTCACATCAACATACATGTTTGAGAGCTGTGCTGACACAAGCAGTGATAAAACAGTAAAGAGAAAAAAAAAAACCTCCACCCTTTTATTGTCATGGGTTTTGCCATAGGCTGCCACAAGAACCTGTTGTTGGCAAACAGTAGCATGTTTCTTACATCTTGTCTGTATAGAGTTTGGGTTTTAGGATAGAAATTGAATAATGGGCAATGATGTTCTGAATTTGTAATAAGCCATAAGCAAAAGTTAGTCAGTCGGCTGCAAATGTTAGTAACAGCTTCTGTCCAAGCTACAAATGTTACTAAACAATTCATAAATGGACATGGTCTAGATGCTGATATAGTCCGAGAAGAAAATCCAAAGTGTAGACAAAGTTTTTTTCTCAATCCCAAAAGATCTTTCGTAATTATTTCTTAAACATTAATAAACCCATTCATAACAATCTATAATCCTGTATGAATATAGTGATTATTCTGTGATGATGTTTGTGGTTGGGTTTTAGACCTATTCCAATATTAGGTTAAATTTCTTTGTTTACTCTACAGTAAGTGGCACTCACCTTAGCACACACCTGGTGCTGATCATCCAAAAAATAATAGACAATAGAATGGCTGTTTGTTTGTCGTGCCAGTAAAATACCCACCCTAATAAAAACATTTATTATTAAAACTGTTTCGGTTTTTATTGTTGGAGCTGGTCGTAGAAATGTGCTGCTTTTACCTTTGTATGGTCTTTCCCCATACTTAACATAATAAATGATGTGTGAGATTTTACTGTTAGTTGTAAAAATGACCACTTACTGTAAATGTTGTTCTTCTCATTACAGATGTACTGCCCCATACAAGGCTCAGTTTTTGAGCTTAGTGAGAAGATTTCTTCATGTCTCGTCCAAAGAAATAGATATGCCACAATGTCTGTAGTTTATATAATTTGACTTGATTCTTTTCATGTTACAACATATGACATTTTCTTGCTATAAGATTCGACTATTATAGTTAATATATAAGAATATATAAGATTAGAACTTATAACATTAGAACTATAACATAAAACGTTGTTCAGTAGAAGGTTTTTGAAGCTTTAGGCTGTTTCAAAAACACACTGTTGATATTTACAATGCAAGACAGAGAAACGCTAAAGCGCTAAAAAACACAAATTCAAGGTTTCAAATAAGTTTATTTGTCCATGAATAAGATACTAAAACAGTCTTTAAACATTTTAGGCACTTTGAATTATGGCAACAGTGAAGGCAGGATTAAATATTACTCTGAAAGAAGTATACAGCTTGAGTGACAGACAAATTAAAACACTCATCTTCAAGACAACATGCCTAAACATAAGATAAATGTAAGTTAATCGAGAAGCAAAGGATGGGATTTCTACTGTAGTCTATGTGTATACTGTATTTTCCCAGTATTAAAGCATGCAACATCTGCTTCAAATCACAGAAGATCAGTATTTACTTAAAATAATCAAATCTCTATTTACTTACCTCTTTCCCTTCAAATGTGACACTGCAAGGCTTTGGGAAATATAGAATAGATAAAGGCTTTGCACGTAATGCCTGAAGATCATCAAACTGAACACATGTTTACCAGAAGAGTCTAGGGTGACACAGCCCTGTTTCATTATCTTTATCAAAATATTTCACATTTAATCTGCTTCCAGCAACACTCATCCATAATACATCCAAAAATACCTCCCCCATAATTTAACATGCATCTTTCAACAATCATCATTCTTCAGAAATGACTCATTGTGCATTTGTACAGTTTTTACACTGCATTACAAATTTGGATTGAGGGGACAGTCACCCACTTTTTAAGTTGAATTCCTTCTAATGAATCCAGTTCAGCAGCAGTCAAGGCTAGATCAGATAAATAGCTTCAAGCAGTCTGTTTATGCTTTGACATTTTAACTGGAATTAGAGATGTGTAACTAAGTAAACATATGTTAACAAATGTCCAAAAGCTATAGCAAGCACAAAATGACACACTACAGTACTACAGTACAAGATTCATGGTACTGGATGTAATACTTTTTTTCTTTTCTTTTTCTCTTCTTTTTCTTTTTCTCTTCTTTTTCTTTTCTTTTTCTTTTCTCATCCCCAAAACTATGTCTACTGTGTATTGTATTCCTTGCTGGTGTGATTGAAATGTTATTGTCCAAAGTCACATCTTACAGACAGACACATCCTCCAGCAATGTCACAATACAGTCCTGGAGTATTCAAAGTTTCTATTGTTAATTTACTAAAGTCGATTTATCTCTAAATCCAAACAGACGTCTTTCCATTTTTCACAATAGTCGAGGCCTTCTCTGTGGCTGATTTTGGCCTTGCCCCTTGTTTCTCCTGGACTGTATTGACTCGATTTTGTTCTGCCATAGTGCCCCCAGACACAGGACTACTGGTTCTGGAGGTTTGCTGGTTGTTTTTGGTTTGATATGTTTGAAAGGCCATGTCGAGTTGCTCCTGAGCAACCCGTAGGTGACGGTGCAGGCTTGCTAGATCAGAAGGGATGTTCTCATCTGGGCTGGTGCACTGCTGCTCCTGGGCCACATTGGCCATGTTCTGCTCATGGGTGATGAGGCTGTTGGGAATCCTGCTAGGCTTGTCTGTCTTCATCACAAGGTTGTACCCTGGAGGAGAGCCCGGGATGTTGCGAGAGAATGGGTAGCCGTAGGGTGTCCGTCGGCCCCGGTTCCTCTTCATGCGAAGAGTATCACGAAAAGTGCCAATGCCTAAATGAAGCATCTCACACACATTTAGCACTAGACAAAGGCAGCTTACCACATACATGATGAGGAGAAATATTGTTTTCTCTGTCGGCCTTGAGATGAAACAGTCCACTCTGTGTGGACAGGGAATCCTGTTGCATACGTATGAAGGACTAACTCTAAAACCATAGAGGAGATACTGTCCTGCAAGGAAAGCGATTTCAAAAATAGCTCGTGACATAAGTTGAAGAACATAGATTCTCATGAGTCCTTCTTGTGTAATTCTTCTGCGGCCATCATGTTTTTTGGTGTCTTTGCCAGTGTTGCTTATTGGTTCAGGCTTGGCCTCCTGCACTTCCAGTGTTTCCTCATAGATCATAGGCTCAGCATCATCATCTTCCTCCTCCTCTAAGACATCCTCCAGATGATGGCTTTCTCTCCATCTCGAGTGTGGTGGTGGCTTTTTGCGGAGCCTTTGGTGCTTCCTGCGATCCTCCTCTGATGTTCGAGCTATCTTATGGATGGCATAACCCATGTACATGATAGAGGGAGTGGATATCATGATGATCTGGAAGACCCAGAAGCGGACATGCGAGAGGGGAGCGAAGGCATCGTAGCATACATTGTCACAACCCGGCTGCTTAGTGTTGCAGGTGAATTTGGTCTGTTCATCAGAGTAGATGGACTCCCCTCCGACTGCTGTAAGCACAATGCGGAAGATGATGAGCACAGTCAGCCACACTTTCCCCACAAAGGTAGAGTGGTTGTGGATCTCTTCCAGGAGGCGGGTGAGAAAGCTCCAGCTCATGTTGCTCTTACAAGCTTTTCAACTACAGTCTGTAAGAAAGAAAAGAAGAAAGGATTAAGATCACAGTAGGGATCTAATCATCTAATTGTCTTGGACTTAAGGAAGTCATGACTTGCAGAATTTCGTTTGAGAAATCACAGAAAATATTATTTAATTTGTAGCTATATAATTATCAGTTACTGTTGTCTTCCTAGTAGCATGCCTGTGCAAGTTTTCATGCAACTTAAATTCTCAGAATACAGTCTGACATCAAACCACCACTGCACACATCCAAAGATATTCAATTTGCCATCATAGAAGAAACATGTAAAAAACATTTCCTGGAATTGTATATTATTTTATGATTAATCATTTCTTAAAATAGTTAATTAGCAATAAATGTCTCACATATATATTGTTCTCCGCACTGTGGATGAGACACTTTCAAATGATTCCCTAGCCAAACACAAACACAGAGACTTTTTGTTGATTCATGCCAGCAAGTAGGGTGATGTCATTTAATCACCCTGCCCTTACGCGTATCACACAGCATTTCAAACAGATTGAAATCATTTATGAAAGAGTTGGACTGGTTAAAAAAATAGCAAAGGCAAGATTAGAAGAAAAAGAGAAAAACCTTTCATCAACCATACACAAAGCCACCAGTGACAACAATCACTTTGATTGTAGCTTTGACCCACACTGAACACTACAAGAGGGTGACAGATTGAAAACACAAAACAAAACTGACAGTGCTAATGTATGAAAAGCCCGCTCTGGTACCAGAGTGTGCTCCATGCAGAGTGCCTCTTCAGAAACAGAATGTACAGTACTATGTGCGCTATATTGCCTGACCAAGAGACTCATATAGAAAAACATGAAAAGCCACAATCCTCTCCCCTATACTCTCCTCACAATTAGTCACAACTGACTCTATGAGGTGAATAAAGCTGGGATGAGGCAACAGCATAGCGCTTTCGCCCCTTCATTTATAGGGCAGAGCTGCAGAGTTCATGTTGATCTCATGACTGCGGCACTGTCTTCCATGGTGTGGATGTGCCATCTCCTCTGCCATCTGAGTGAACAGGAGATTTGTTGCTCTGCCACGAGGCCTCCCCTCCGGATCCAGCACTGCTGACGCTGGGGAGGGTACAGCCACATGGAGACAGATGGCAACTATGGTGGGCAACTATTTCTGCCCCAGGATGACATGACAGGAGGGCTGTTTCATTTAGAATTTACACTCAAGTTTGAAATAATCTGTAATAGATCATTTAATAAATCCTACAACAACAACTACTACTACTACTAACATTTAAGCAACCTTGTATTGTCTGCCCGCCGCTGAAGTGAGTCGCAAAGTATATAGATATTTTTTAGCATATGTTAATTATTTGTTGTGGGGCCGTCATTTTAACCAGGTCACCTTTGAAAGAAAATTTCCATTTCTAAAAAATATTGGCCTGATTCATCAAATAAAGATTAAATTTAATTTAACATGGACAGTCATTTTTTCACATTATGAGCATAATATACATGCAACTGTATTTAAAGATGTAAATGTTGTCTTTTCACCAAGTAAAGCTGGAAATTATAGTGTGGGTTCTTCTTTTTTACTAAAACATGTCTCCTGATGCCAGACAACACAATAAATTATGACAATAAATTTCTACAAAAAGTGACAGACATTTAAAATAGGGTTACTTCCTGTAGAGGCAGCTACAGTAGGTATAACAAATATATTAAATACATGCTCTCTCAATTTGAACAGGTATATTATGTACACATCTACTTGCTTCGTACTATGCATATATTACATATGCGTACTAAGTAGCAAGTAGATATATAATAGGTTAAGAACTAAATAGTTTTGAATATGTTAAATGGTTAGAGCATTTTTTTCCATTATTCATCAAGAATACAGGTGTACACCTGATAGATTTGACATTATTTACCCTGCCTCTTACATTGTAATAAACAGAATTTTATTACACTGCCCCTATAGAAGAACATTATTGTCCTGTAGTGGTGTAAAATTAACTGTCAGCTGGGTTAATTCAGACATAGGACCTCACAAACAGCGCACATTTTCACTAATGCAAAAGTGCATTCACCGTGATGTGAATGTTGCATGTTGGAATAGTTGAACAGTAACTATAATAGAGTTTTTTTAGAGGAAAGTCAATAACTGAAACCCACCTGGAAAAGTTGCACATGCATTTCCCATCCCGAAGGACTCTTGTGCCCTCTGTACATATCTCATCCTCGGAATACCACTTCCATCATAATGTCCTGGCCTTTTCCGCCTTATTGATGACAAATGGAAAAAGACAAGAAACAGTAACAAAAACTAATCTAGACTTTGTTTTTATCCTGTTTTCCCACTCTGAGTAGAAGTGAGGTCTCGCTGCTGTGAATGCCTCACATTCTGGCTTGTGTCTGGTTTCTATTACACCAGCCTTCTGCCCAAGAAGGAAGTATAAAAAACAGAGAGGCAGAAAAAAATCTTCCTCTGGCAAATGACCCTCATCCAAGGGTTCAGACTTGAGGATATCGTACTGCAGATTGAAATGAACACCCAGCTGAGGGAGCGCATTAATCGCAACACAGTCAACCCCCCATCCTCCCTACATGCTCATGTGCAACATTTGTAACACAGATGATGAGGTTCTCTCTTCATGTCTCTTCTTACTTCTGTCTTCCTCTCTCACTCTATGTTTCCCTCTATATTTCCCCACTTCCTGCAGGTTAATGTTTTCAAGTCTCCCAACCCTATATAAAGCTACAGCAGTGGTTCACTCAGATAAACTGCATTGTATAGGATCATGTCATGCTTCATGCACATTTGTAAAATGCAAAAGCAAATCTAAAACGTTCACACCTCTTCCTCTCTCTTTCCCACTGTATCACATTCAAACACACATCAATGACAATGAATGCACGTTACCAACCTCTATATTATAACGACAGTTATGAAAAAACAATGTTGGGAAGACAAATCCAGGGAGTTTAAGGACAAGAGTGTCACAGAGACATAAACCACCTTGCCTCAGCACAGATCCGCTACAATGTAACCAGCAGGTACGCTCAGTCATATCAAGTGTCATAATATTTAGATCTTCCACCCAGGCAGATGGCCAGATAACAGAGCAGTGGACAGGTTGCACTCTGCACTCCTGCTACACAAGTTTTCTGACTTGATGTTTATACTTCAAGCTTTCACCTCAGCTTGTGGAGCGCAGTGGCATGTTGTTACTTTAGGTATGTGATAGTCTTTTTCACATGACGGTAAGATCTTTGTGTAGACATAAGTCTCACTTACTCTTTTTTTCTCTCTGTCACACACACATTTTTTAGTCTGAAATGACACGACAAAGTGCAGATGAGAAGGTGATTCATGAAAGATAACACTGGAAAGTAATGTCGCCATCTCTTTATCCTGTATGCCAAACCTCGGTGTGAAGTTTGGGAAGGGATCTAAACCCGACTACTTTTAATAGAGGACAGGATAAATGGGTTAGTGTCTGGTTTGCATTAATGAAATGTGTCTGGTCATTGTCACAGTTACCATATTATTGTAATGTTAACTTTCACAGGGCCCTCAATAATCCTTAATTATGACGTGTATACAGCTATAAAGCAAAGAATAACGTTCAGTAACATCAGTAATTCCACCATCTATCTGACCACAGTTTCAACTCAGTTACTTTAATGAATAACCAAGCAATATTTTAATACATCGTAAGAATATTATTTGCTGTCAGAGAGCTGCAGCAAAACATGTCAAAGATTAAAGACAGAAAAACACGTTAAATGTTTAGATCTCATTCTGTTGTAGTCATTTGTGGTATAAAGAAAACTCTGTGGGCTAGCCATCTGGGCCTGTAAGAACCATCCTCCAGAGGCCTTGCCTTTAAGGCTCCCCTCTCCGTATGAAAGAGGAGATGTGGCGTAGCAAGCACCCCTGGTGGAGCACTGAAGTAAAGAAAGAAAACAAGAGATGCTGCTGGAATGACTAGAGTATTTTAGAGTTCGGACATGTGCTATCCCAAAGGCACGGATAAGCACGTGTTTCTAAGTTGCAATTCATTCCTTTCCCTCCAAAATCTTTCCATCTCATCCAAAAGTCACAGATGGCCCAGTCAAGAGAATTTATAAGTGAGCTTTAGTGTAATTTCAATTCAACGTTAATTCGAGTTTATGTTCCTAGACAGTTGGTGCAACTCCTTGCCCACGGTTGTAATTCATAATTAGCACTCTAGTCTAATTGAATATAATATCTATGA